>PVKM010025329.1:0-20001 GCA_004027735.1 Carollia perspicillata | reverse complement strand
GCTCTTCCTCCCCTAAAATCCTCCAGAGGGGACACTATCTCATGCTGGCAAAACACGGCCACACAGAGGCCAAAAGCACAGAGAGGCAGCAACATATTTCCAAGTTGGACACTGAGAATACAACCTCTATTTCTTTTTTTGTCCAAAACATGTAGATTGGTTTTGCTGAGTGTTTTTTCTTCTTTTCTGGGTTTTTCAATATACTTACTGCATATAAAGTCATGCAAAGAAAACAGTGCAGACAGCAGATCCCAGTGGACGTGCCAAGGCTTCCACATCAGTCAATCCCGGGGAAGAGGGCGAGCCAGACGAAGAGAAGGGGGGAGGGAGCGACGCAAACCCACGGCGGAAGGACCGGGCGGAAGGAGTCCACGTCCCAGGGCTCTGCTGGGACCAGCAGACAGCGAGGGGGCGGGCGATGAAGACTCGTGCTGATGAACCGCCCCCAGAGACGGGTGGGGGTGCTGGGGGTGGCACACGGATGGGGTGGGATGGAGTCCTGGGAAGCATGGCAGTCAGGGCCCCAGACTGGGAGGCAAGCAAAGAAAAGTCCGGGTGTTTCCACCCCGACGACTTCCCTTGCTCTGCCTGCCCTGACTCACTGCTGCTTCCCAGCACTAACATCTGCTGTGGTCCTCAAAAGAGCCTTGGGACCAAAATTTCAGCGAGGGCCTTCCTGCGGGGGCTGAGTCCCGCTGCCAGGGTAACCATTGGTGACAAAATCTGTCTCAGAGATGACATGTAAAAATAAATGAATAAAAGACCTAGAACAGAAAAAAAACATCCTTCTGCCCTCTCCCCACCTTCCTTCCCAACCCAACCGACCCTCTTCACACTAACTGAGAGGTCTAATTATTACATAAATATCCATTAACGTGAAATCCGTTTACGAAACACACAGGAGTTTGGCTGTAAAAAGGCATGCGGTCCAAGTAGTGATACCTAAACATTGCTTTCTCTTGCCCCCAAAAAGCAATCAGGCTTTCTCCCTCAGAAGCGATGAGGCTGGAATCCCCGGGCCTGATGGAGGGGTGGAATGGGCAGTGAGTGTCAGAGGTAAACATCAGAGAGGGAGGAAGGGGAGAAGTGGGGGCACCCTGAGAGGATCGCGCTCCCCACACGAGGGGGAAGTGGCCGGTGGACCCGAGGGAGGGCAGGGCAGAGAAGAGGTCGGGAGCCAGTCTGCAGAAGGAGGCGGCTCCTGGCATCCGCTCTTCTCTCTCCCACAGGGGAGGGGGTTCCTCTGCCTTTGTGGGGGGATCCCTGGAAGGGGAGTGATCAGGGGTCTCCCAACTCTGCCTCTCCTTCTCCCCAGCCCCTGGGTGAACACACGGCTGGGCTTTCTGGCCTGCGGCCAAGGCCAGCCAGGCGTAGGACAGCCAGGTCGGGGTCCTGGGGGCCCGCACACAGGGCACCCGGGCCTGAGGAAGCTCTGCCCTGGCTGGGGACAGAGACTGAGGGTGCCAAGTGGAAGGCGGGGAAATGTGGCCATTTGCTCTGAAGACATGGAGGCTTTGGGGGGCAAGTTTCCTTGACGAAGGTATGAAGGTGACGGTGATGGCAGTGGTAGTGGGGTGACGTGATTGGGGGAATTCCAGCAAAATCCAAGGTGGGAGAAACAGCAGCGACATTCCAAGGATGAAGAGCAGAACTCTGCGGTACCGTGCCCCAGCCTGGTCCTTCAACTGGAAGACACGATATGAGTGGTGGGTATGCGGTTGCATCTGGGGGCGCCCCGTTTTCCTCCAACAACCACCCTGACCTTCCTGCCTCGATGGAGTTCAAGCTGCCACCTATGGGACCCGCCCAGCTCTTGCCCTGGGACCCACAGGCCTGGTCTCCTCCTGTGGTCCTCCCGCCCCACCCCATGGACTTCCTTTAGATCTTCCTAATGACAGATGGCAAGAAGGAGGGGCTCTTACTGGGGCAGGACAGAGGGCGCCCCGGATCTGTGGAAGTGGACGATCTGCCATTTGCCATCCCGGCGGTGCCAGACACGGGTCTCCTCGGACTGGGCTGTGCGAGGGATGCCTCCGGCGTCCAGGTACTGCGTGATGCGTATGTAGGCGATGCAGGCCGACTCGTCGCCCATCAGGTGGATGTGGGGGTTCAAAATGGTGGTGTGCACGGGCTTGCTGTTCCGGGACCACACTGCAGGTGGGGATGGGAGCAAGCAGAGCAGATGAAACTGAGGGGCTTCCCACCTGACTTCCTTCACTTCCCCAACTCCCAGCCACCCTCCCTGCAGAGGCCCCTCTGCCTGCCTCGTTCCCAGAGGAGCAGTCTCTGTGACAGGGCTCAGCTACCCAGGAGGCAAGGCAGAATTTCTAGGTGACTGGGTCATATCCCAGCTCAGATACAATGGATCTCAGACACTCCGAAGTCGTCAACCCCGGGGAAATGGAATTTAGAATTGTAGTGTCTCAGACACACTATAGGATGAAGACAATTCTAGAATCAAATCAGTTTAGACTAGAGTTTCAAACCCAGATCACTATGGAGGCCAGGCAAGTATGTGTATGAGGGACTGAGCTGGGTGTAAGATGCTAAATGACAACTGACCATTTGCATCTGGATCAGGGAGACAATAGGGAGTGGTGGAGACTGTGGCGAATTGCTCACCATCCCATCAACAGAGGGTGCCCTGTACACAGCTTCCCCATTGGCTGCTACATGAGTAACTGAGACCCATGTTGCCCCACTTTCTGACTTTTCAAGATAATCTAGAAATCTGGATTTTTATGTGAAAATGTCTCATTTTTGATTATTGGCCAAATTTAAAACATCACATAGGCCACGTAAAACATATGTGCAGTCCAAATGTGGCCCATGGGCCGCTCATTTGCCACCTCTATCCTCGACATGTAGAATCATGGAAACTTGGGGAATATTAAGACCGTGGACTCTCACAGTCTTGGAGCTGTATGGGTGGCGCTTGCGGTCACAGGGTGTGGTTACGGGACGTTTCAGAGTTAGGGAGGTATGCATAGCCCTCGTAATCCTGAGAACCGACAAAAATATCTGAAGCCTTTTCTCTATGGGCAATATTAGCCACCATTATTATTATTATTATTATTATTATTATTATTATATTTATTTTACCTATTTTGATTGTAGGAATTCTTCATGTTTTTTAGCAAGATAGAAAACAAAAACACAGACAGACGATGACCCAGAGAGGGGCTGCTCTGGAGCTCACAGGCGTCTCGGGCTCCAGAGCAGCCCTAGGCTTTTCCTTAGCACTGCCCACACGGAAGTCCAGACCCCACAGACAGCGTGTTTGCCCCCTTAGAGATGCCAGTTCAAGAGTTGATAGCATTGCCCTGGCCAGCGTGGCTCACTTGGTGGGAGCATCGTCCCATAAACTGAAAAGTCGTAGGTTTAATTCCCAGTCAGGGCACATGCCTAGGTCGCGGGTTCAGTCCCCGGTGGAGGCACCCGTGAGGGGTCCCCTGTTAGGGTGTACATAAGAGGCAACCAATTGGTGTTTCTCTCACACATCCATGTTTCTGTCCCCCCTTTCCCCTCTCTCTAAAATCAGTGAGCACGTCCTCAGGTGTGGATAAAGTAAATAAAACATTTAACAAAAACAATCTGTGGTATTTAAAATAAACCTCCCATCCCCTTTCCCACCCTTTCTGATTCCGATGCCCAGCCAGGTTTGTGAGTCACTGATCTCCTGAAAAATCTGGAATGCCTTTTTTAATTTTCAGGACTGCAGAAAGCCTCCAACAGTATCCATGCCTAAGATTATAATCACATTCTACTCAGGCTTTGGACAAAGGACTCAAAATCACTGAGTCTTAGATGGGTAGACTAGCCGACTTTTCCAGTTCTGGGCTCACAGAGAGAATGTCCAGCTTTGGTGTTGGAGGCTTGGGAATGACTCAGAGGTTAGAGGTCACCCAGCGGCCCTCCTACACAATCCAAGGAGGCCTCCGTAAGTGTCTTCGACAGCACCCAGAACTGAAGGCACTTAAGATGATCTAGTTCAACACATCCATTTAGCAGATCTGGAAACTGAGGTCCAGAGAAGTGATCTAACTTGTCCCAAGCTGGGCCAGTTTCTAAAAGAAATGCAGTAGGACCTAAAAGAAGTCAGTCTCCATGTGGGACTGAATTAGAACAATCTAGAACAATCCCAGAAGGGACAAACAGAGCTCGACATCATCGAGGGCACTGGGCCTTGCTGCTCTTGACGAGGGTGAGGGCTGTAAAGAAACAACCACCCCGATGTACTCTCTTGAATACACTGTAGGCTTTCAACATCCACCATAGCGGATAGCTCCGGAGGAAGAAGCCAGCTGCTCCGGCGGGAAAGGGTAGGCAGGAGGGCAGGGCTTGGCCAGGAGTGGGCGGTTACTCTGGGCTCTCCTGGGCCCCTTGATGCACGCGAGCCTAGAGTTTAGGGGGCTAGTGCCATGACCAGGCGGAGTGCCCAGATGCAGGCCGAGGGCTAGCTCGGGCTCCTCTTGGTGTTCTTTCCCTTTCCCATCCCCGAGCCCGGAGAGCCAGCTCAGCCTCGTCTCTGCTCTGCACTGCTCCGCTCTGCGAAGACTGCGGAGTGTACACCAGGGAACCAGCACCCCAGAGACGGACCAGTGGGGGACGGCTGTGGTGATCTGCCGGGGGGCTCTAGGGCGATGGGCCCCATTGGGGGGCCCAGCTACCTCTCTTCACATGACAGCTCAGCTCCCACTGCTAACCCTGGAGAATCAGAGTTTGACTGACAGCCAAGGAGAAATGCAGCTTCCTTCTTCATAGCTCTTTGGGGGTCCTCCTGAGCCCTTGTACTCTATAACATTGAGTCAGATTGGGTGCGGGCAAGAGCGTCCAGCTGGTGGCCATGGACGCAGGGATGGGAGCAGCAGCACGTGGAAGGGACAGGCGCTGGGGTGAGTCAGGACCAGGGTCTCCCACCGACTTTCTTGGTTCTTTCAGACAAGCCACTTCCCCTCCCTGGACCTCAGTTTCACCTTTGGTGTGATGAAGAGTGGGACTAGATTCTGCCTTAGTCATTTAAATTCCACCTTTATGGTAACCTACAGGGGCCACCTGTACTTCATTAAAATATCTTCTTAAAGGGATGCACATTATTAATTTATCTCAATGTATTTTACAAGAAAACTTTCTGGCACAATCATCAGTGAACACCCAGTATCACAGAACATAACTTTAATAAGTCCAGAGGAAATGAAATGAAGTTGCATAGCCCTAGCTCCACATTCCTGCCTGCGCACACTCTCAGCCTGAGGTGGCTGTGGTCTTTGACGAGGAGGGAAATTAGAAAGTGTTAAGAGGCGTTCAAGACAGACTAGCACCCAACCGAGCCTTCGCCCTCGATGGAGCCAGACGTATTGGAGGAGAACTTGGAAAGGGACCAGCGTTCTCGCTGACAGCCAGGGTGGTTCCGAGCACTGCCCACGGACACTGCAGTCATCGGGGGAAGCCCCAGCGGCCCAGGCCCTCCCTTTGGAAGACCCTGGATATGTCCCCTCCCGAGGCCTTCCTCCGAGACCTCAGCTGCATGATCCTCACTTGCAGGGGCCCCATTTGACCCCTGGCCAAGGTGAGACACGGGGGAAGAGTTCCCAGGGTCAGGCCCAGGCTCAGCCCCCAACAGCCCCTGGGTGCAAAGCTGCCGGGTCTCCTCTGCAGAGGAGAGGCCCAGGAAGGACAGACATGCGGACAGGGACCTAGACAAACAGGCAGGGCACAGCAGCTTGAGCTCGGGGCCTCTCTGCCCGAGACTGCTCACCCCGAGGGGGACACTTGCATAACAACCCACGAGCCAGCTTGTGACCGGTTGGGCAGCTGGGGTGGTCCCAGGTGTTAAGATGACTGGAACTTGGGTGCGTGCCCTCGTGGGGAGGCTTCCTTATCTGTAAACGGGAATAAGGCCTCCATGGGGAGGGTCGCAGGCCAGAGAAGGCTGGGAGGGCTTGTCACACTTCTCCCAGGTCCCCATCCTCAGCCACAGGAGTGGCAGCTGGCAGCTGGATATGCCAGGCTTAGGAGAGGGAGCCAAGACGGTCCCAACCCCTGTCCACACGGGGTCTTCCTCTTTGCTGGCTGCTGAGCCGCCCTGGGTGCCCCGCCCGTCACCCTGCTGTGCCAGCCGGCAGGACATGGAACAAGAGCAGACAACAGGCCCCCAGACAGAAGGGATTGCTCACGGTTTTCAAAATAGAATCGATGGAAGTCCAGGCCCTCGACCAGGTTCCCCAGGGCCTCGGGTTCGAAGGCTGTCATCCCGGGGTCACACATCTTCCTGGCGGGAGGAAGTCAGAGGAAAGAGGGGCTGGGGTGGCCTCTCAGCGCCACCCTCTCATCCCGGGCCTGGACCCAAAGAGGGTGAGCCTGTGCAACTGGAGTGACCGCACCCACCTTACAAGATCAGTGAGGCAGATGGACGGGAAAGGGGCTGGCGAACTGTGCACCGTGGGGCATCGCTGCCTGGCTGGTGCCATTTGGAACTGGGAAGCCTGTTCCGCCATTTTCCCAGCAGGTGGCTTAACCCCCGCCAAGCACTCACGCATCCTGCGTGAACAGCGTGCAGATTCTGCCCTGCAGCATTCGGCCTGGATGCTACGCTCCCAGTCACGTCCCGTCCTCCCTCTTTGCCCAGAGCAGCAGCAGATCCACAAGGCGGATTTCCTAATTTGCCTTCCTGGGAAGGAGATTTTTCCCTTCACATTAGAGTGAGTTCTGCTCACCAAGAAGCTCTGTCCTTGGACAGGATGCGTTTTGCTACTTTAAGCAAAGATGCCCTACTGTTAGCAGCAGCCCTCACTGTGAGCCTCTTTCCTCTTCTGTAAGATGAGGAAAAGAGTGGTCCACAAGGCAATGCCCGGGAGGAAGGGGATGGGGCATGGCCGGGGAGGCCCTCAGCCAAGGGTTTGCAGGGCAGTGCTCCCTTCCAGGTCTCAGTCTCCTGACAGACCCTGACAGCTGGGTGGCAGAGGGAAAAGTGGCAGAGGGAAAACCTGTCTCTCCTGCCCCCAGGTCTCCATGGCACGACATGGACTCCTCTGACAATGACAATGAAGCCAGGGACAGAAAGTACCCTGGGAAAAGCAAAGATCCCAATATGGGGGTGGCGGTGGAACTGGAGGAGGGTGCCAGGCTCAGCATTTTCTGAGCTGGACACCACGGCCAGTGCAGGGCGCTCTGTCCCAGTGCTGCCCTGGGACTGTGACCCAGGCAACTTGCTTTTCCACTCAGGACCCCAGGTTCTCCAGGTGGATTAACTCGGGGCTGGGAGGCTGGGCTCAGACTATAGGGGATGCTCAGGATCCTTCCGGCAGCAGAACCCTCCAAGGCTGGGGGCCTGAGCTTGAGCCTCCGGGAGGCTGAGCACCCCGACTGGGGAAGCCCCTCTCCAGGAGGTCCCAGGGCATCCCTGCCTCTGAAGGAGACCACCCGCTCCAACTGCACTGTGCATGTTGGGAAGCCAAGGCTCATGATATGAAGGGGCTTATCTAGGGTTACACAGGGCCAGACCCAGGCACCTCGGGCCCCAGAGGTCACGGTAAAGGGTCAGAACCTAGAGTGAACTACAGATGCCAGAGGAGGTGACATCACAGAGGTGGGAGCAGACCCCAGCAACGGCATTAGGAGGCTTGGGGCCCACGGGAGCCACCTCTTTCCCTCCATCCTTGGCTGTGCCCTACCAGAGCCACTCTCTGGCTCTCCCATGGCTGACTTAACTCTCTAAGGCCAGCGCAAAACCCATTTAACAGCGCATTTCCATGCTTTGAAGCAGCACCCAGTGCACACACACCCATGCCACCCCTGTGTACACAGCGCAAACCTGCATGCCAGGACAAGTGCATGCGCACACAGGTACGTGCGGCCTCAGTCTCACTCACACCTGCACCTTCCCAGGTCCTGTTCCTCCAAAGACCACCAGTAAACTGCCAAGGCTGTGCCACCCGTTGCTGTGGGAACCCTCCCACAGTGGCCTGCCAAGCCTCTGGGAGACACGCCTCAGCTCCTGGGCATAGTGGAAACCAGGAATAGGCCGCCCAAGGAGCAAACCCCAGCTAGCTTGTTCCCACCTCACCTGAACCCCACAGGTCGGGGTCACTCTGCCTTAATTGGAAGCTTTTGTCCACTGAAAAGCATATGTGGGGTCTCCAGACGCAGGCCTTGTCAGCCCTGGCCAACAGACTGAGGCTTCAGCCAGGGATCCAGCTGACCGCAGGCTCAGGGCCTGCTTCTGGGCCAGACCGGGAAGGGTGTGTGGGTGACCACCAGGGGGCGCTCCAGCCCAACCTTTGCACCCAGCTGCCCCTCCAAAGCTGGCCCAGGTGTGTAGAGTACATCTTACACCACCTGTTTCATTGTGTTATTTTTGTGCACTTTGCCTTACGCTCCAGAGGACATAAAGTTCCATTTTGAGATTCTTTGGCTCACTCTTGCTCACTGGAGGTGCACGCCCTGTGGACTCCTGCCCACCACTGCCCAGCTGAGGTCAGAAGTCTGAGGAGGTCCAGTTTGAAGACCCAGGCCCATGCAGCAAGACTAAGGAAGGGCCTGCCTTCCTCCCCTCCTTCCCAGCTCATCTCCTGGGGAACTCGATATGAGGAGCAGGAGGAGCTGGACCGGGATATGGAGGAGCATTGTGAACAGAAAGCTTAACAAAAGCATAAAGTCCAAATGCCAAACAGAAAGACGAGTTCATTCTGATTCACGGCACATGCAGAGTGAACGACTGGGGATCAGAGACGAGGATCCCCCGAAGTCAGCCGCCAGCCCCCAGACAACAATCCAGGCAGGAGGACATGCAGGACGGGCCCAGCCAACTCACGTGTAGGACTCAAAATCTCCATTGCTTATGGCTTCAATCAGCTGCTCTGTCACTTTTATGATTTCCTGTTTCCGCACTGCAAGGCAGGAGAGGACACAGAAACAGCAGCAATCGTGACGGTAATAAAGCACCAACTACCATTTCCTGAGTCCTCCTCATGTGCCTGAGGGCCCCGGACACACTGCCTCATCTGTCCTCAGGGGAGCTGTGACAGGTAGGTGGTATCGCTCCCATCCACAGAAGCAGCTGGGGCCTAGACAGGTGAGAAAGGCGTGCAGGTGGCCTCGAATACGAGAACAGATCCAGTGTCTTAGCCGGCAGCCTCTGCCTCCAAAGAGCAGCCATGGTGGGCATTCCGACCTAGACCTGTTTTGACTCCAAAATATGCTTTCCTGTCACCTCGCTTTACCCGCTGAACCAAATAAGGCAGGTGTGGTGGTCGTCACCGGTAGTCACAAACCAGGGGCTCTCCCGCGGCCTGAACTGGGCTGCTAAGGCATGTCTCAGGACTTACTCATTCCTTAGGTCTGGGGGAACCTTTTGCTCCATTAGAGTGCCTGTAGGAATCAGGCACTGAGCTTTCCAGAACTTTCTAGGCATAATGAATCCCAGTTGCTGAGACCTGGCCTCCCCTGACATCCCCCAAACAACATGAACAGTAGCTGTCTTTCTGGTAGAGGGACGGACGTCACTTTTCTCAGTAGGCATGTCCTGTTCTGAGCCCCAGTGGCCCAATCTATCAAATGGGGACACCATCGCCTTTGCTTCATTCAGTGCCACAAGTACCGTGGAAACAACCCAGGCTTCAGGACCGGAAAGGCTTTGTCTAAATTCCAGCCCAAACCCTTACAAGGTGGGCAACTGTGGGCTGCCCCATGAGATGACAGCGTCCCCACCCAGGGTAGGCATGAAGGTGGGGTGATGGGACGTGCACGAAGCATTCAGACCAAAGTCTGGCACACAGTAGGTACACGGTGCAAGTGCCATTTGCTACACCCACCCCCCACAGCTGCCACAGCTGCTCCTCATGCACACCCTGGGAGCCGGGCAGGGCCAGTCCCGCCCCCCAGACGCCTGAGGAGACTGAGTCTCAGTAGCAAAGGAATTTGAAGTCAGGTGTCCTGGCTCCTGGAAGGACAGTCCTACCAGAATGGACACATAGCCCATTTCTTGGTCTGGGAATGTGGGACAGAGATGTTGCCTGGCTGAGGCCCTGTCCCTGACCTTTTTCTCACCCCTTCCCAGGACACCCCACCCTATCTCACCCTAGGGAGCTCACCTCAGACCCAGAGGACACAGTGTCACAGGACAGAGAGGCTGGAAGAACCCCTGGAGACCAGGGACTCAGCCTCATTATCAAACTACTGGGGAAATAGAGGCCTGGTAGGGGGTTGTGACTTGTCCAAGGACACAGAACACATAGGTGCAGCCGAAGACCTTTACCTCCGGCTCCAGTGCCCAGACACTTTCCCCTCACTTCAGGCCTGTACGCTGTCTATTCCCCAGCTCCAATACCAGCTTCATGGAGGCTGGGCCATGGCTGCCCTCAGCTGCTGGACCCCGAGAGCCTGCACCCCAAGTGTGCTGTGTGCCCAGCCTGCAGAGTCTTACGGCTCGAAGCACACCTTCGTGTGGTTATCACTTCCACCTAGGAAATGAGCAAACTGGAGGCGAGAGAAGTCAAATGGTCTGCACTGGGGGACCGACTGCCCAGCGTTTGCAGCTCCAAAGCCCATCCTATGCCCTCACCCCCACGCACACCACTGCCCCTCAGACAGGGGCCCTGCCCAGCACAGTGCTTAGCACATGGTGGGTGCTCAGCAGACATGGCAACCATCATCTTCAATGTCTGTTACACCGTGAATGACGGATTGTTTCTCTCTTGGCTCCATTACGAATCATCAAGGCTGGCAAGGGGTCCCTCTTGGACTCTGAGCTCTGCCAGGTCCCTCTGGAGCCTTGCCTGGGGCTGGAGCGGAGGCAGCGGGAATAAATGAATGAGTGAGTGGCACCCAGCCAGTGAGGGTCAGAGGCTGCTGCCTTTGCCCTGCTTCCTGAAATTTCCTAAGTCACCTGGTGGCCTAGCCCGGCCTCCTGGCCAACTGTGCCCTCCTTCATGGAAGCTGGAGGCTGAGGATGGGAGAAAACCCACCTCTGCCAGGAGATGCCTCATTCCAGCCTCTCCCACGTGCAGTCAAGGTGAGGACCCAGAGGGAGCCCGTGGGCTCACCGCAGGCATGGAACCAGTGCCGCCACCCCGCCTCCTCCCCTTGGAAGTCATTCCCTGAGCCCGTGCTTGCCGCCCTGCCTCCTCCGGGCTGGTCCCCTGCCACCTCAGACAGGCTAGCGAAGCAGTCATCACAGGCGTGGATTCTAGAGCCAGACTCCCTGAGTTTGGACCCTGGCCCCGCCTCTTAAAAACTGTGTGGCCTTGGGCAAGGGATGTTCCCGTGCCTCAGTTTCCCCATATGTATAATGGAGCTACTAATAGTACTTACCTCATGGGGCGGTCCTGAGGACTATGTGGGTTAAGAATGTATCAGGGGGGTGGAAATGGGAGGGAGGGGGGAGCACTGGGGGGGTGGGCTGGGATGGGAGTAAAAGACAGAAAACTGTACTTGAACAACAATTAAAATAAAAATAAAAAACGAAAGAATGTATCAGAAGAAATAACTGGTATATATGTGGTCCTTGCTAAGAACCAGCTACCGTTCCAAGCCCTTCGTGTCAATGTCTTTACATAATTAACGATGCTTTATATAAAGCACTTAGAGCAGCAGCTGGCACTCCACAAGTGAGGGCTCTGATTATTGTCATGTTCAAGTCTTTGAATGGGAAGGTCCTCCAGAGGACAGCCTCTCACCACAGGCAGGGACGCTTCCCAGCATCCCCGCATGTGGTAATTCGGTCTTGGTCAGGGTTTGGGGGCTCACGGTCTCCTGGGCGGCCTGCTGTGCTGTTGGGCAGCTGCTGCCATTGGCGCCTGCCTCCTCCTTAGTTCAGGTTGAAATCTGTCCCCTGAAAGCCCCTAGTTACTGTCCTTGTCCCTTTCTGCCTTCTGGGGCCCTGCGCTGAGTGCCTGCCCCCTGCACCCCGGACTTAGGCCCTTCCCCTCCAGCAGTCTTCTCAGGACTGAAGGCCACCAGGATGTGGTTTGCAGGGTCTGACTCAAGCTGGCCATCTGCTCTCCCAGGTCTTTGGGTGATCTGGACGCCTCGCTGAGTGTAAGCACACAATCCCACGGTGGCTTGGATACGACAGAATACCAGGTCTGGAGTAGCACTCTGTATCCCCTCCACATTCTGGACACTATACCTCTATTAATGCAACCTGAGGCAGTGCTTAACTTGGCTTTGCCTCCAGCCACTCTGGACACCAAGGATGCCAGCAGTCAAAGCCTAGTAGGCAGGAATCTCCCTAGTTTCATTCTCTGGGAAAAAGATCTGGGGATCTAGCACTCCGTAAATCAGGAGAAATTCACTCTGGTTCTGGGCACTGCCCACGCCCTCAGCAATCCCACTGCTGTGTGAGGGGTTCGTCCAGCAGCTACTCAGACTAACCTGTGGCATTTCTATCTGCCACACATTCACCTGACAGTGCCGGGGTGCCCCCCAACAGATGGGAAAGCCGAGGGCCCAGAGAGGTTAAGGTTCTCTCTCCAGGCCACACAGCAGGCCAAGGCTGAGATGAGGCTGGCGTTTCTGGCTCAAATCTCCCAGAACATCTCTGCTGAGATGCTGAGGTCCCTCTTTGGGTTGCAGAGGAAATTAAATTAACTTTTCCCAGAGCAGACCAGGAGGAGGCAGGGGAGTGGGGAGAAGCCCGGCAGGGCCCAGCGTAACTCGGGGGGTGAGAGGCCTGGGGATGAAGCCTGAGGTGCTCTGAAATATTAATGTCCCTTTCTTTGCTCAGGGGAAAATGTTCCCTGGAAGATGACATTTCTCATTAACTTTAATGTTAGCTCAGAATCCACCCCACCAGCTGCTATTCTCACTTAGGAAGAAGGCTTAACAAATTAACACCAGAACAGGGTTCTCTGGAAACTTTCTCTGAGGCCTCAGGAAGGCACAGCGCTCCTCTTCCCGGCCAGACACGGGGAAAGCTCCTGGCTGAGCCAGCGCCCCTTCCCTCAGCCATGGCCTTCACATGTGGGGAAACGGAGGCAGGGAACGGGGCCCAGTTCAGCATTAAGGACCCCATGTGCCCTTCCTCATCATGAGCCTCAGATTTCCTCCGGGAAAAGGGGCCTGGATGAGCTAAGCAAGGTTCAAGACCACCGGTTTCCCATCCTGCTCTCCCTAAAGCAGAGAACTACCTTGTGAAGGTGGGTCCTCGTGGATGCGGCCCCGAGAGCCGTCATCCCAAGCGGCAAGTGTCTTCGGCAGCGTACATTTGCATTCATAGCACATACAAACTTTGCATTCTCTTCTAAACAGTTTCCTGTCTGTTTAGTATAGAAATATTTGCCTTGAAATAGTCTTTCAGTGAAACTGACATTCCAGAAATGTCATGTGGCTTCCTGTCAACCACAAGCTCTAGTTTAAAAAAAAATTAAGATTTATTAAACAATTACCGTGTGCCAAACACCACGTAAGCACTTTATATGCAGCCTCCCATTTCATCCTCACGGCAGTCCTCTGAGGTTGGAACTATTATCATCACCTCTATACGGCTAAGGAAACTGAGGCTCAGAGAGGTTGAGTAAGTTGTCCAAGGTCAACCAGCAAATGCACCCCAGTGAAGAAGCACAGAACTAGCTTGCCTCTGTGGTCCCTGTCTGCTCTGAGACCAGGGTTACAGGGCCACGATGAGTCTCCTCAAACTCTCAATCTTACCATTGTGACAGCAAGCTTCAAATATGGGGACCGTCTTAGAAACACCATCCTCAGCCCAACACAAAACTACAGAATCGGAATGCACAGGGGCAGGGCCAGAATGCGGTTAGAAAAGCGCTCTGGGAGGGACTTAGAACACTGACGTGGCCCTAACAGGGAATTCGGTTTTTTCCTTGTTGCTCTCCCTTGCTCCACCACCCCCACCCATTGGAATTCTTCTTCAAGATAATATATATTTTTAAAGGTTGTCACTAATGCCTTCAGAGAAAACTGGTTTGCTCTCGTGCCAGGCTATGGCGCTAGTCACCATCCCCCTTCCCCGGTCTGAGACTGACCAGAGAGGGACAGGCACAGGGTGGGGCTGACCTTCCAGGGTATCCTGGCGGAGTCCGGAGGTAGTCATGGCATTTATTGTATCAAAACAGCCCGAAAAGCCGGAATTGCAACGGTGCAAAAGTATTTATTATGTAACAAAATGCTCTTTCCCCATTGTTGTATGCTTTGAGAGGCAAACTGTCTGAATGACTGGAAGATATCTGAACATCTCTGACCCAGGCCCAAGACTCTCTGGCCTCGCTGTCCTAGCGGGATGTGGAGGGCTGGGTGCAGACAGGACACAGACTGTCCCCACCTCGTCTGAGGGTTTGGTGTCCCCTGACCAGAAAACAGTGCTCCGCCTCCCTTCCTCACGCTGCATGCAGCCCGGCCTCCCTCCCGAGTGGTGGTTATGAGCCGGGCCCTGCAGCCGCGCTGCCTGGACTCGAATTCTGACTCCACCCTTGCAAGCTACAGGACCTGGGGACAATCCACTCGACTCCTCTGTTTCCCGGGCTGTGGAAGGGGCTTCACTCCAGCACCTACCCCACAGGGTTGTTACAAAGTTCAAGTTGGTATGAAGTACTGCCAGTCTAGCCCATAGCGAGCATCCCCATGAAGGCTGCTGCCATTATGCC
This sequence comes from Carollia perspicillata, assembly GCA_004027735.1. Taxonomy (NCBI): domain Eukaryota; kingdom Metazoa; phylum Chordata; class Mammalia; order Chiroptera; family Phyllostomidae; genus Carollia; species Carollia perspicillata. The sequence continues at coordinate 5,401 of PVKM010025329.1, read as the reverse complement.
CATTACTGTCCCGACTACTTCCTCTCTGACTCTCCGATCACAGCCAGCTGGCGGTTTGCCCCCTCGTCCGCGGGAGGGCTTTGAGGTCGGCCAGTCAGCAGCCTCAGTGGCTCCCGCATCCTGGGCTGCTCCTGGCAGCGCTGCCACACTTCCCATGCACCTGAACTTCCTGCATCTTGGCTTTCGCTTCCCTTACGATGATTAGATCACGTTTTTAAAAAATCAGCACACTTAAAACATACAAAAAATGTGTACTTCAAAAGGAAAATACATACCACTAGGATACATTTATGACGTGAACATGTTAAATTAATTTTTCCTGACAATATTAAAGTAAATACATAGCCCCTGCAATAAAAACCATCCAGCTAGGTACCACTGGTGGGCGGAGCGCCCCGCCTGGGGAGACGGTGTGCTCGGTCTGGAAGGAACCAAAGCGAGTTTCCGTCCAGAGGAGCAGGATGCAGGCTTGGCGATGGGGCTATCAGCGAAGGGGCCTGAGGAGGCCTGGGGGCCCAGGCGCTGAAGGCAAGGCGCCCCCTACCTTTGGTGTCTTCGTCCTCAATGGTGGTGTTGGTGCTCTCTGAAGATTCCTGCCAGAGAGAACAGGGAGCGGTGAGGCCAGCCTGGCCAGCAGGATGGGCGCGGCCAGTGGGGGCTGCCCCGGCTGCCTGACGCTGTGGCCCGGTCTCTGTAAGCCTCACGGGCTCTGACATCCAGATGGTCCCCTGAAAACCCTGGCAGACCTCCGAGCCTGAGGAGGGGAAGGGCCCAGCTAAGCAGGCGGCTGGTGGTGGGGACATGGGTGGAGGGATGGACGCAAGGAGATCCCTGGCCTTTCTGGAAGGGCTGGGGAGGCTTCCTGGGCTCTCTCTGCTTGAGGGAGCAAAGAGGAGGTGCCGAAGAGCAGAGAGGCACATGGTGGCCCCGGAATGGGGAAGGGGCACACACACTGGCCGAAAAGGAAGAGAGAGAGGTGTGGGGGAAGGACGCCCAGTGCAAGAGAGCGGGGCTTGTCAGGGGACAAAAGCCACGCGAGCGAGGGAGACGGCGCTGGAATCAGCAGAAGAGGGGTGTGGGCCGCCGTGCCACCACTGGAACGTCCAGCCCGAGGCAGGGGCCGCAGCTCCTCTGCCACCGGCGGGCCCTGTGCGGCCTTGCTCAAGAAGGGCCTCTGCAGCGCCCACTGCTTTGGCCAAACGAGCCCCTCCACCCTCGCTGCACCTGGCGCAGACCGAGCCCTGAGATGATTCTAGAGCAGAGGGCGGGAGAAGCAAGAAGCCAAGGGCTGGGTGTGGGACGGGGGTCAAATCAGCTTCGCACCCAGCGGAGCTCTCAGGTCTACTGTCAGGCTGCTCGCTGGTTTGGGCTATGGAGGTGGAGGTGTCAACAGAAACACGCCAACAACACACACACACAACGCACAGAGTGTCACACGAGGCACACGTACCAAGCACGCCCTGAGCACCCTCTCCCCGCCCCGGGGTCCCCGTGCGGCCTGCAGGAGGGAGGCAGGAGCGAGGGGTCGAGGCCCAGCATTTACCGGCGTTGGGGAGACGGTAGACACTCACCATTAACTGAACGCTGGAACTGGACTTTCTTTTCTGGAAAAACAAGGAGAAGAAATGGGACAGGAAAAGACACAGCGTGAAAACGGCAGGGAGAAGAGGAACGGACGACAGGGGAGGTGTGGAAGGAGGTTGGGCCTCAGGGTCATCCTCTGCGGTCCCTTGCTGGTACGGCACAGGGCAAGGAGTCAGGGCCCCCAGCATCAGCTGACTTGGCGGGACCAGTCCTCTCTCTCGGCCTGAAGTTCTGGGGCCTCGTGCACAGCTGCCTGGGTTTCACAATGCAATCGCCAAGCTCCAGGTCAAGCCTCCCTCAGACCAGGGCTCCCTCTGCTCCAGGCACCGATGGGGAAGTCAGCCCTGGGTCTCAGACCCAGGTGCCCAAGGCCTGCAGAACCCAAAGTCACTGAAGGACGAAGGGGCACTCAGGTCTTGGGATGAGGACCGATCTCTCCTTCTAGACTCCCCATGCGTCTCTGCTGAAAGGACCCCAAGCGTCATAGTCACTTGGGAAGCTTGTCGAAAACATGCAGAGCCAGCCCCTTCGAGGAGTTTAGTGACTCAGTCTGGGGGAGAACCTGGGGGTCTCCACTTTGAACAGTCTCTCCAGGCTATTCCGGAGCAGGGCCAGGTGCGGGAACCGATCCTCTAAGTGGCCTTGGCAATTCTGCTTGTGTTCACAGCTTCCCAGTGACTGGCCTAGCCAGCCCCTCTATGCTGAGAGAAACCGAGGCACAGCCCAACGCACAGCAGAGCCCAGAATTTCAGCCCTCGTGCCCTGCTATGCAGTCTATTCTAACGTTTGGCGAGCTTGTAGCTTTCCGTGTGTTACTGGCTATAGAAACCAAGGGGAGGAGAGAGAGAGGACACATGTGGGTTATCTTCTCCTCCTTTTAGCTCTAAGCCAAGGAGTCTTAGGGACTCATACTCATAGAAGCTTGCAGGTCAGGGTGACACTTGAATTGCACAGATGAGAAACTGGGCCCCGAGATGGGTGGTGACCTGCCACAAGTCTCTCAGCTGGCTGCCTGCAGAGTAGAGGCTGGACCCCTGAGTGCCGCTCTCTCCTTTGTCCAGGCCTCAGGCCCCCACGGCCCGGCCACTCTTCCGTACTTGTCCTTCCCAGATGCATTTACATCTGGGGTCAGGAGGCTGCTCTCCTTGCTGCACTGTGGGGAGAGTGGAGGAGACCGGAGGTGCCCTTGGGGTAGGCCTGCCAGGGAGAGGCACTGAATATTCTCTGAGGGTCCTCAGGTCTAACGCTGGGCTTTCTGACTCCAAGATCACTGGGCGTTTCCTGTGTAAATGCTCACAGGCCCTGCATCTGCACCAGCTGGGCACCAACGCCGGCGGCCTGCCGTCAGCCTCTCCTGTCCTCTCCTCCCCTCTCCTCCTGGAGTCAGCCTCGCTCCTGGAGGGAGCCAAGCCAGGCACAGAGTTTGTGGGAGGGGACAGGCCCTCTCACCTCAGCTGTCAGCGGAAACCTGAGGAGTGGCCCGGGGACGCCAGGAGGTTCCAGGCAGGACACAGGAGGCAACACAGAGCAGAGACTGCGTCAGATTCGGACGTACAGTGACAGGATGGGACATGGGGGAGAGAAGTCACAACGGCACGGATGGGACACCAACAGGGGCAGTGAGTGGGGCTGAGGGGTGGGAGCAGTCAGCCCCTCCTCAGAGCAGAGAGGTCTTGGGGTAGCTGAGAGGGGACATCACTGACTGGTAACAGAAACACTCAGCTCCCCGGAGGCACAAGGGCTGACGATACCAATTGAAACACCCACTGACCGGCAAGTTGGAGTTTAATTTTCAGGGGCTTTCACCACAAGGAGAGTCGTTTCTCTCAGAACCGACCACATGGAGAAAAGCATGGCCCTGAGGTTGGCAAGGATGGCAGAAATGAAGCATGGTCAAGATCAGCCTCGAAAGGCCAGTATAAGTCCATGGAGTACAGCGCTGCGTCGCACCCCCACTCCAACAGGCCGGTTCCCTCCAGGGTTGGGACCAATCACTGTCTTCAGGGAAGCCCTGGGGGACACTGGCAGCTTGTCTCAAGGGCGACATCGCAGGAAGAATGCGTGTTCCCCACCTGGGCGGAATGAGTGCCGGCTAAAGAAGCACGGGGCGGCTGCGCGAGGCCCCGCCAGCGTCGGCCATGCTCCCCTAGCCCAGACGGCAGAAGCGATGGCGGGCCCCAAGGGAGGGGGCAGTGGGGCCCAGACTCAGACCCTTGGCTTCTTGATTGGAGGCCCAGTTTCACTCACAGAAAAAATAGGACCGGCCCCTGACAAACGGCAGGGAGCCCCGAGTCCTGGGCAAGGCCCCTGGGTGACCCTGGTCTGCCAGCTGGACTTCCCCTTCTCAACCCCAAGGAAGGGAAGGAGGGCGCCGAGACCGTCTGGCCAGCAATAGCCTTTGAGTCCCGTTCGCCCACACTCAGGCCCCCCGCGAAGTCACTCAGGGCCTGTTTGAGCTGCAGGAAGGAGGGCACTTTCTTCAGCTGTGCCAACTGGGAAGCCCCGTGATGACTCGCCAGAGCCCCACCACGCCATGGGCGTGCCCCCGGACAGGGTCCGCCTCCTGGCCTCGATGGAAGAAGAGCCAGACCAGACAGAGCTTTGTCCCAAGACCCTGCCCGAGGGAGGCCCTGACCTCACACCAGGAGCTCTGAGTTAGCCTTTGCCATGGCCACCCCCACAAGCCAAACAGACAGGACAGCCCGCCCTCTGCCCCTCACTCCTCCACTGACCAGCTCCTGTGGCCTCGGCCCCGTATCTCCCAAATACCAGCTTTCCCCGGGAACCAGCACCCCAGCCGGAGCCAGAGAGGGCCCCAGCCACTCCAGACTGGACCACCCTTACATTGCACAATCCCCTCGTCACCCTTTCAAATGAGGGCTTGACTCATGGGTCACCCAAAGCAGCAGGCAAGCCAAAACTCTGTTCTGGATTCCATGACGGCATCGGGGATGCACGCGTGGTAACTTTGGAGACTGAGTCGGCTCTACACCAGTGGGCTACCAAATGTGTTCTTGAGCAAACTTTGTTTCCAAGGCAAATGTTAACCCGGAGTCCGATAGATAAAACAGAGAAGATAGTGACACTGAGCACACATCGCGCGCCCCGCGCCCGCTGGGCCCTCAGAACAGCTGCCATTCTCCCCTTGCACAGATGACCTTGGCTCTTGCTCACAAACAGCCTGTGAGGTGGAAACCCCTTGTACCCTCATGGCATGAAGGAGGAAATGCAGGCTCAGGGGACCCAGGTGACCAGCCGAGGTCCCGACGGCTAGCCCTGTGCCGGCTCTCTTAGCCGTGGTGCTGGCTCTTACTTGGATCCGCTCTTGGTGGAGTGGGCGTGGGAAGCCCAGAACCTTCTCTGCTTGCCCCCCACTTCTAATTCCACCCCACCCCCATCTGCTGCTGGAGGTGCCTCCCCAGAACCTTTGGGCTCCAAGGAATTCAGTTTGAAAACCACCAACCTTGGCTGATAACCAAATAATTATGAATTATTCCCCAAGCACCCAAGATGAGAAGGGAGAGTGATTAGATAGGGTTTGTTGTTTTTGTTTGTTTGTTTGCTTGTGTGTTTTTAAACCCAAAACCCTGGAAATCATGGAGTTCACCCCTCTCCCACCCCAGCCATTGTATCTACGGGAAAACTCAAGCCTGTTGAGGGAAGACCCCAATCCTGGCCTCCGACAGCCGGCCCAGACCCCCACTCACATAAACTTGACTGACCAAAGCCAGCGGCCTGAGACCGTAAATGCCACTACAAATGAAGCCATGAAGCCACCGTCCCACCTGGATGACTGTTTGGACAGCATCCCACATCT
>PVKM010025328.1:9458-20097 GCA_004027735.1 Carollia perspicillata | reverse complement strand
TGGGCCCCATCACCTGTCCTGCTGATGGCAGGACCTCCCGCTTGACCAGAAAGACCCCTGAACACCAAGGTCAGGCCACCACCGGCTCCTGCCAGCACCTCCCATGACGCCTGGAATAAACTGACCAGAGCCGGGTGTGTGCCCTTCCCGCCCTTCCCTGCGGCCTTCCAGTGGCAGCTCCTTGTCTCTGCCCAGGCCCCGGCTCGCACAGCGGCGCCCAGACAGGATGGCACTCTGGCCACCAGCAGCAGTTAAAGGTCTGGCGGGGCTGCTCGTCCACGCCGGGGTGCCCACAGTGACTGGGCACGGGTACGAGCATGCCAACACCCACCCCGGCTCCCGCTTGTTTTTCGTCCATCTGGCACACAGGCCAGCGTCCAGGGGAAGAAAGAAGGGTGGGCCCTGGGTCTCGAGAGGGTTCCTGGAACCCCTGAACCTCCTCACCTACGTGCAGCCCCAACCTGAGGGGCGGCACCACTGCAGCAACCGGGTGGGCGGTGCAGAGGGGGACACAGGACCTGGCCCCGGAGGAGTAGACGAGCACCCACACTGCCTCCCCTGAGCCTTGGTTTTGTCTCCAGGGAAGTGGGGACAGTTGCCGTCCCCCCATCCCTCATCGTGCGCAAGGTGGTGGAGGGCCACATGGGCGGGATGCCCTGCAAGGAGGCCCAGGTACCTCGTAGGTGGAGCCATCCGCGCAGCGCAGCACCCCATGGCCCTGACGCTGGCCCTGGACCCAGTCACCGTCGAACGTGTCACCGTTCCTGGGGGGCACATGCAGAGGCCTCTCTCAGGCAGGGTGGCCAGGTGGCAGCGTTGACTCAGGCTGGCTCTGCCGACCGGGCTCAGCGTGTGCCGCCAGGATGGAGGCAGAAATAGGCCCAGAGCAGATGGCCGGAGCCACTGGGGCACCAGGCTCCAGTCCTAATGGGCACACAGCCACCACCCCCGCCCCACCCGTGTGCAGGGCTTGGGGAGGACTGTGGCGGAGGAAAGGGGAGGGTGGGTTCCGAAGCCAGGATGTTGGCCAAGGAGCGGGTCTGGGGAGTCACAGGCCTGACGCCCAGCCCGGACCACTGCTGGCCCCTCCACCCTCCCAACCTCTGGACTGTGCTGGGGGGGCGGGGCTCGTGCTCTACCACCCAGACAGCCAGCTCCAGCCGCACCAAAACCAGCTGGGCCCTGGGACCAGGGGCCAGGTATCAGGCCACACACTCACCGAAAGGCCACGTGCCCTTGGCCGTGCTGCTTGTTGCTGTGAAAGGACCCTTGGTACACATTCCCGTCCTGGTCCACCAGACACCCGAGTCCTGGGGTGGAGCCGGGGGGCCAGTGTCACCTCCCTCCAGTGGCAGGTGGACCCTCCCCAGAGCAGAACGGCGGGGCCTGAAGAACAAGGCAGGACCCACAGGACACAGCACCCTGGCCCCAGGGGCCTGCTGCCTTGGGTAGGGGGCACGGTTGTCCGGTTTGGTGTTGGCAGCCTCAATGTCAGGGACCGCAGCCCCGGGTCCAGGCCTCACAGGCCCTGAGGGAGGGGCAGGACCAGCACTGAGGGGCCCAGACCCACATGCAGGCTGGAGTCCCCTGCAGTCTGACCCGTGTGCGGGTGTGCTGGGCACCTGGAGGACCTGGTCCACAGACAGGACACTTGAGAATGGCCTGCAGCATCCCATTCGGGCTTTTCTGGTTCCAGGTGGTCGGAAGTGGGACCCACGTCTAGTGTGAGTGGACACTCAGGCAACTGACCGTCCTGCTCACCTCTTGGGGCAGCTCGGCCTCCAGGAACCACGAGCCTCTGGCCTGCAGGCCGCACCCATGGCCGACCACCCTCCTGGGGAATGGTTCCCACCCCCGCTCCCAGGTGTGGCTTCCGATCTTGCTGTCTAGCAGGGTGAGGAGGACCTGAGCCAGCTGAGGCCCCTGAGGCAATAGAGACGACCCCAGGGGCCACCAGCCCAGCTGGGCTGCTGTGATGGCAGCCATACGGCAACCCCACACCAGGCCAGAAGACCTGTTCTCCTGAGCCCAAGCCACACCTTTGACCCCAGGATTGTGAACAGATAGTCAAATGGCGGTTGCTTCCAGCCCCTAGGTTCTGGGTGGCTGTCACGCAGTGGGGGCTAACGTTGCTGTCACAGCCCCAAATGCAGGGCACTGGCCAGACACGGCTCTGGGGGCAGTGAGGAGCGCACGCCTCCGTCCTGCCCACACAGCCACACAGGGGCTGGGGTCCTGGACCCCCGGGGCACCGGGCGCCCTGGTCAGGTGCAGGTCCGCGAGCCTACCCAGCCCACGGCTTCCGCATGTTGGGCAGGGGTGCTGGCACACTGCCAATGTGCCCCGAGTTCCGGGGGATGTCAGACCTTCTCTCATGCCGCGGGACATCGCCCCCTCGTAATAGCCCCCGGCTCCGTACTTCATGATGCCGTGGCCCTGCGGCTCTCCCAGGACAAAGTGACCAGAGTAGGTGTTCCCTGGGGTGGTCAAGGAGGAAGGGAAACACATACTCCAGATCATAGCGGCTTCCTGTGTCCCCACCCGTCCCCCGAGCCCCGATGGCAGCAGGGCCATTTCAGAACAGAGACTCTTTGTCTTATTCCCGACTCTGGGTGATGAGGGGACAGAGGACAAGGGGGTCTGGACCTGCCCACCCAGTTCCCACAGGGTCCACCCCATGCTGACCTTGGGGGGACTGACTGCCATGCCCATCTGTGGCAGTCAGAGGGTCAGCAGACAGCCCCGGCTGAGCCATGGGTGGGACACCACCACCCTGCCCCAGTCTGGGAGGTGATGTTATAAGGCGCCGCCAGGAAACTAGGGGCCCCAGTCCACGGAGGGAGGTGCCTTCCGCACCCGGAGAGAGAGAGTTTATGAGAAAGGAGTGGCTGGCACGTCGCCAGGTGTCTCCAGAGCTGACCTGTCGCAGCCCAGTGCCGGCAGCCTTCGCCCATGATCTCCCCGTCCACAAAGTCACCTTCGTAGTAACCCCCATCCTTGAACAGCAGCTTCCCACGGCCTGGGGAGAGACACTTCGATGCGACAGCAGACACCGGGCCCGAGGGTGGCTGGGCTGTTGTCCGGGGAGAAGAGCTGAGGGCCCGGCTCTGGAGCGCTCAGGGCCCTGGGGGCGTTGCCCACACGAACCCTCATGTGCACTGGCCATGAAAAATGTCCTTCTTTGAAAGATTTTTATTTATTTATTTTTAGAGAGAGGAAGGGAGGAAGAAAGAGAGGAAGAGAAATATCAGTGTGTGGTTGCTTCTCACGTGCCCCCTACTGGGGACCTGACCTGCAACCCAGCCATGTGCCCTGACTGGGAATTGAGCTGGTGACCCTTTGGTTCACAGGCTGGCACTCAATCCACTGAGCCACACCAGTCAGGACTGAAAAATGTTCTTGCCGCAGGACTGAACACTCTGCTGTCTTGGCCGGGGTCACTGCAGAGCCATCACAAGTGCAGAGGGGACCTAGTGTCCTCTACCTCCTTAGCAGGGACACCGGTCACCTTGCCTGTCAGTGGGAGGGCAGAAGGAGAGAGCCTGTGGACACAGGGTGACGCTGAAGAATGCGTTTCAACAAGGATGACCCACTCAGGCCAGGCCAGGCTCTGAGCAGTTTCAAATGTGACCCTCACGCCCAGCTGGAGGAAGAGCCAGAGATCTGAATATAAGTGAGAAGTTTCTGAGTGGCAAAAACACTGAAATAAAAGTCAAAAGGTCAAAAATACAGAAAATACTGGAGCCAACAGGCACAAGAACACATATAAGAAAATAGCAGCAGACCGATCCTCCAGCAGAAAAACCAGCAGAGAATGGGCAGAGCTGCGGACAGACACAAGACCATGGGCCGAGCTATGGGCCACCTAGGCGGGGTGTCTGCAGAGGCCTCTGGGCGACAGGCCCGACTCCCTCTCTCTGTGGCTGAGACCGTCTACAGAAGGTGGTGAGCTCCCTCTCATCAGAGATGAACCACTAAGTCAGCTGCCATTACTTCCATTTGAGCATGGATGAACTGAAACTCGGGGAGGGTTTCCCAGGTGCAGTCCCCCTGCCCCGTGTGAAGCTGACAGGCTGAGGTGTCATTGTGACCCTGGCCTTGGGGCCCGCGGTGGGGCAGCACCAGGGCGTGGTGTCCGGCGAGCTCTGATGCCACCAAGGGCAATAGTGACAGTGTGAGGGCCAGTCCCGCTGGCTCCCAGTGCCACCCACTGGCCCCAGCTCCCCGGCGAGGGGCTGTCGACAGTGAGGCAGCCACTGTAGGAAGAGGCCACAGACGCTCCTTACCGTGGGTCTTCCCTCCTTTCCACTCCCCTTCGTAACGGAAGAAGGAATTTGGAAACGTGTAGATGCCGTAACCTGAGCATTGGAAGAAGATACACAGGTGAGCATGTGACACACCACCTAGCTGATGGCCAACATACACTCATGTGGGGTGATCTGGGGGCACTGAGGGTCAGCAGGCAGCCCCCCTGGGGGGCTCTCAAGGGATCTGCACACTTCGACTCTTGAAGCTCCCCAACGTTGCTGCCCAAAGCTTCAGGCTGGGGGTCAGGAGCCTCTTCCTTTTCACTGTCTGTCCACCCACTCCTTCATTGGCTTATGCACCAACCCGCGAGCACCTACTCAGTGCAGAGAGGCAGGCCCAGTGGTAGGGCCTTGATAGACCTGTGGTGTGGGAGCAATTCGTAAGAAGGGACTTTTGAGCTGACCCAATTGGCCAGAGGAAGGCAGGGACACAGTGGGGGGATAAACCGCCCCTGCCACTTCTCCGCAGGGCCCCTCCCGTGGCCTCCTGTCCTCTCAGGACCAAGCCCCCACTCAGCTGCTGAGCTCATCCTCTCCCAACTTCCAACCCCGCCCCCACCACCCTCTGTGAGGCACCACTTGGTGGGGGCGGTTCTAGGGAAGTGTGGGCGTTGCCGGACTCCAGTGTCTGCCGTAACCGAGAGTCAGGTTCTACCTGAAGAGAGTGGCGTGGACTCGGAGTTCACTGCAGTCCCTTTCCTTTAAGAATAGCTCCTATCAAACCTCTGAACCACGCGTCCTGGCTCGGTTCCTCTGGGGTCGGTTTCCAGGCCTCGGGACTTACCCCGCCCATCCCGAGAGGCACCAGCACTTTCGGAGGCGCGACCCCTTCCAAGACCGAGGGCGATCAGGGCTCCGGGTGCCGACCAGCGCTTGTGCAGGCTCGTAGGGGGAGCCCGGCCAGAATCGGGGGACGCGGGTTCCAGCCCTAGGTCCCTTCCCACCGCCCTCCTACCCAGACGGAGGCCCGCCCTGTGGCCCGGGCCTGCAGCCGTTACCGTCCTGTGGCGGCCGCCCCGGCAGGTCCCGGCGCTGCAGAATTCCTTGCCTGGCAGCTGCCATCTTCGCCGCTAGATGTTTCCCTTAACAACCACTAAGTCCTCCTCCATTGGCTCGTTGGTCTCTAGGGGCGTGGCCATGAGTCCAGTCCTTGGGCGGAAACAAGCTCTGGAACAGCGTCGCCAGGCGGGGAGCCAGAGGACGCGTCTGAGCCTGCGCGACATAGCGCACTTCCTCCGCTGACGTTTTTCCGCTGAGAAAAGGCGCCCGCACCGGAAGCGGAAATGGTTGGAGGCTCTGCGCCCCGCCCCGGCGTCCATCTTGGAGGCCCGGAGGGGGCGCCGCGCAATACGGAGCGGAAGTGCTTGGCTACTCGTTCCCAGACCCAGCGAAGTGCCGGCGCGGCCCCTGCCCGCGTCCTCCTTCCCGCGGCCCTCGGAGACCGCGCTCGGGCGCTGCAGAGCCTCGAGGTACCGGCGGGCGGACAGGGACCGGGGTAGGCGGGGCCGGGCGGGGGTCTGAGGCGCCGTGGCGGACGCTGGACGCTGTCGGGATAGGCAGTGCTGGGATGAACGAGGCCGGTCCTGGACCCCAGGGTCGGCAGGGTGATTGGACGCTGCGCGTCTTGGGAGGGGCCGGCTGCCAGCCCCGGTAGTGTGGGGGCGGTCGCTGTCTTGTCCGTTTCCTCGCTGCGGCGCGGGGTTTGTTGGTGTGATCGGGTGGGAAGGCGTCAGCGTGCAGTCGGGTTGCTCAAGGTGGCGTGTTGGGAACAGCTTGAACTCGGTGGCAGAGTCGCCAGTTCTCCGGCCGGCCCGGACCCGCGGTCCCCCCGCCCCTGGCTCTGCCGCCCTCGGGGGCAGCGCCTCCGTTTGGCTTCCTTGTGTCTACAGGACCTTGTGTCTACGGGAAGTTACCCCGAGCGCGCGCGTTCTGCTCAGTTTCCTTGGTGTCTCACTGACTACCCGGGAACGTGCAAGGTGGCACCCCGTAAAAGGCAGGGGTCCTCCGTGCTCGTGCTTGGGGCTGGCTCCCATGGACAGCGGGCGATGTGGTGTGGTTAGGTCCAGGTGGACACCTCTGGGGTGCTCACGCTCTCAGGAGGGAGGGGCCCGCGGAATGCGGCCTTGCTGGGTGAGCCGCTGCGTTTGGAAGGGCTTTTCCGTGGAGGGAAGCTCAGCACCAGAGGCTGCAGTGTGTGACAGGGTCCCGCAGGGGACCCAGGAGGAGCGAGGTGATGTGGATGTGAGCGGAAACGTAGTGGGAGCCAGACTGGCCACGGCTGGAGCCTTTTGTCGCGCACTTTGAGGACAGATGACCTCCAGAAACTGGGTATCGACAGGCTGTGCATGACTCGAGGTGCGGCGCTCCGCCTCTGCTTCGTTTCCTTGTAACAGTGAAGCCATGAAGTCTCACTGATCGCTTTCCGACCGCCTGCCAGGGCGGGCCTTCTTCCGTCGTGGGCTCAGCCGGGCCCCAGACAGGGCCCCCTGGAGGGGCTAGACTCCAGGAGGAGGAAAGAGAAAAAAAACAGAAAAAAAATGACAAAGCAGTGGCCACGCAAACTGGAAACAGGGTGCCGGGACTGAGGGCCTGGGAGGAGGTCTCTCTGCTCAGAGGGAAGAGCAGCTGGTGCAGCGGCTTCTGCCAGGACGTTGGCCAGGTTAGGGAGGCTGCTGGCGCTGTTAGATCTCCCCAGCACTGGAGCAAGCCTGGAGGGGCCAGTGCCCTTCCCAGGCCGATTGGGCATGTGGAGTGGTCACCCAGGCCCTCCACTAGGAAGTGACAGGACCGGGTACTGAACTTGTTTGACTCCAAAGTTCACATCCTTAATATTGTTGTTGACAGTGTGTTCAGGCAAGATGGAGGGCCGCGTGTTCGTGGGGTGGGATCTTCTGAGAGTGGCTGCTGTGCCTCTGGACGGAAGGCTGTTCACACCCGTCTCTCCTTAGGGGGACTACTTGAAAGGGACAGCCAGGTGTTTTCTCTCTGACCTCACTCTTGCCTCATTTGAGCAGAAACGTTTTAATGGTAAACACCTTGGTCGTAAGGAAGTGAAGCACAGGAAGACCCGTAGGGACCCCTGGGGTAGACGATTGCTGATGTAGCTTCTGCTGGCTGGCTTCCGCCACGAATTCTTATTTAGCTCTTTGGAAACACAGGATTCTCCCCAGTGGGCTGTGCAGCTGCACCTCCCGGAAGTGGGAGGGACAGGAGCCACGGTCCTGCTCTGTCCAACCCTGCGTCTCGGGTTTGCGTGTCTTCAAGGGAGCAAAGGGCTCTTTTCCGTCTTCTCTGAGATGCTTCCTAGAACTCTGTCCTGTGCACACGGCAGCTTCAGGGAGTGGTGTCCCGGGGCCACCGCCACACTTTGCACATAGACTTGGCGATGTGGCACACAGCTGGCCCGGCTCTTAGTGTAGGAGCCGTAGCTGGAAAGTTTCCACTGGAGGCCCACGGCCACACCCCCAGCCTGCTGACCTACTGGTCAAAATGAGGGCTGCCCGGGGCTTCCAGTGCTGGTGTGATGGGGAGGTATGGGCTCGGGCAGAGGGGGCGCGGGTTCCACCCTGTGGTGAATGGGGGGTGACAGACTGCCCCACACACTGTCCCTGGATGGGAAGGGATGCTGTCAGCAAGCCTTGCCCTCCAGAGGAAGAAGCCAAGGCCTCGTGTCTGCTCAGGAGCCTTGGAAACAAACCCACTATGGCGCCGGGTTGGGGAGGTGCCACCTGCAGCGTGGGGACAGCGGTGAGCTTTATCCCAGAGTTCTCACCAGCTTAGGGACAGCCAGTGCCCCGTCCTCTGGGTCCTCTTCATTCCGAGGTTTGGGCAGCAGCCTGCTCTGTTGGAGGAGGTGCTAGTGACCTTGGACAAGTGGCTTAAACTGTTTAAGACTCAGCCTCCACCCCCCAGTGATGTGGGGCGATGCTGCCCACTCCACTTGGCCACTGGGGTGTGGCCAACCCCCAGGTTGATTCCCCAGGGAGCCACAGCAGCTCGCTGCATTAGTTATGAGCGGGTAGAGTTACCCCCACTCCCCGAAGAGGAACTGGGGCACAGACAGCAGGCTGCTGGAGAGCCGGCCAGGGCGCATTTCTCTGGGTGATGAGGGAGACGTGGCCCTGGGGCCCGGAGAGGCCTGGCTGGTGCTGGCACCACGGAGAGCAGTCAGAGAGGGGAGCCCAGGGGGCAGAGGCAGGCGTGGGTGTGGCCCCAGGGAGATGGGTGTGCAGCATGTGCAGGGGCCTTCTAAGGAAGCGATGGTTCCTGGGGACCAGTGAGGGGTGTGATCCGGGTACAGTGGCAGAGATGAGAGCCGGCCTGCGCCGCTCGCACCGCTCTGCATGTCTCCTGCCCTCCTGGCCCTCCCCCACCGCATGTTGCCCTGAAGAAGGAAGTGGTGTGGAGGAAGTGCCGAACACTGAATGACCTGCCTGGTGGTGGCACTGAAGGGGGTCAGGCCTTTGGCAGCCTAGCCACTTAAAAGTGCTCTGCGTCTCTCTCAGTCACAGAATGTCCGAAGGCGACAGCGTCGGAGAGTCCGTCCACGGGAAGCCCTCTGTGGTGTACAGGTTCTTCACACGGCTCGGACAGGTGGGTTTTTGAAGGCGCACTATGCGAACATTTGAACAAGGAACTGTTGACCCAGGACGTTTTCTGTGGGGCGTGAGTGCACCAGTCTGCCCGGTGCATGGGGGGCCTCCCGTTCATGCCATCAGGAATGGCTCTCCCTTTGCTGGGAGCGCTGTGCCTTCTGCGAATCGCCGGACGGTGAGTGGGTAAGGCCTTGGGGCCATGTGTGGTCTCTGCCGCACATCTGTTTTCTGGATTGTTTTCAACTCTCAGTAACGTGAAGACCCTTCTTAGCTCCTAGGCGGTACAGGTATGGTGGTGGCCCCTAGTCTGATCTTGACATCCCCTCCTGGCCACCCATGTCCACGACGTCCCTGCGGCCCCTCTCGCCGGGGTCTGCACTCGGTGGGTGGACCCAGCCTGGGGGCTGTGCTGGGGCCTGTAGTGGCCAGCAGCACATAGCAGTGCCTCCGTGACACATAGCCACTGCGCGTGGGTTTTTTGGAGAAGAGGTCTGACTCGGGGAAGCATTGCATGTAGCACTGTATCAACTTTTAAAATTAAAAGATTTTGAAAAACTTGGTAATTGTTGTATCCGGGTGGTGGGTCTGTCTGGTCTCACGTATTCTCTCTACAATTACAACCGATGGAAAGTTTTCATAGTTAAAGCTTAAACACTTCCAGAAGTGAAGTGGGGCACCAACACATGTACACTAGTTGCTGAAGTGCACACATGCGTGTGCACACTCAGGAGTCCTTCCCTTGTGCCCCATGGCCGCTGGGGTGCCTGCCTGTGCACGTTCCACACTGCTGGGGTTGGGGGAGCTCCTTGGGGCAAGCGGGCTGAGTCCGCTTAGGTGGCAACTGCAAGGGTCCTGTTCCCTGCCTTGGGCGGGGCCTCCCAGCTGCTGCGGGGCCTCCCAGCTGCAGCGAGACCTCCCCGGGCTGAGTGCCCGGTGGGGCTCCAGGCTGTGACAGCTCATTCGGAAATGAAGTGCTTCTGCTCAGGGGTTGGGCCTGCCCCAGGCGTGACTGCACGTAGTAAGTTTGGGGCGGCCGTCGTCGCTGTGTCGCACGGTGACACACAACCTGAAGCAGGCGATCAGGGAGGGTCCCCACGTCACGCGTGACTTTTTGTCGTTGCAGATTTATCAGTCCTGGCTGGACAAGTCAACGCCGTACACAGCCGTGCGGTGGGTGGTGACGCTGGGCCTGAGCTTCATCTACATGGTCCGCGTGTACCTGCTGCAGGTAGGCGCGTCTGGCGTCTCTTGCATCTTTGGGTTGGGGGTGTTTGGTGAGGAGATGGCATCTGATCTCAGTTAGGCGCTGAGCATGAGCACAGTCCTGTGACCGTCTTCTGAAGAAGGACTGTTCCCCATTTGTCCTGAACCTGCTGCGCTCTGCCGGTTCCCAAGAAAGTGTCCACAGCAGCCTCGGCCCCAGGCTCCCGGGGCAGGTGGAGGTTTTGGGACAGGATGACCTCATTCCCTGGGCTCCTGAGGGTTCGGCTATGGGAGCTGCGCCTCTGAGGCCATAGAAGAGAGTGCGGGTTGTCCCACTGAGTGGGAGGCGGGGGCCGACGAGCTCGTGAGGAGCCCATCCCCAGCTCAGGAGGCGTGCTCTCAGACTGAACCCGAGTGTGTGCTGGCTTTGGTGGCTGCCTGGGCCCCAGGTGCGGGTGCTCTTGAGGGGCTGTGTGACGTGTCCAGGCTCAGGCCCGTCGCAGAGTTTTCTCTGGAGCCAGGAGGGTGTTTCCT
>PVKM010025327.1:0-14669 GCA_004027735.1 Carollia perspicillata | reverse complement strand
CCCAGCTGCCCCTCAGTTCCCTTCCCTCCCCCGGGGGCCAGCGGGGGTGCCCCTGACCCCGCTGTCTGTCTCGTCCCGCAGGCTCAGCTGGCGCAGGCACTGGAGGAGCTGGGGAGCCAGAAGCAGAGGGCAGACACGGTGAGTCCCTGCGACGTGCCTGGCTGGGGCACAGGGCAGCGGGGTTCGGGGCTCCTCGCGTGCTGCGTCCCCAGCAGCCACAGTCCCTGCGAGGGTGCGGGGTTTGGGAGCTGAGTCCTGCCTCCCAGAGACAGACGTGCTGCCCTGCTGTCCCTGTTGTGCGGTGGGGCCATGGACCCGCCTCCTGTCTGAGGTCCCAGCCTGTCCCCAGCGCCTGAGCTGTCAGTGTGCTGCCCTGGCCCCAGGCGGGCTCTGCCCACAGCTCGTGCCCACCGAGACAGCGAGTCCGTCCTGCGCACGCCTGCCGTGGGGCTGCTGCCCCTTCCCCGCTGCACTGGCAGGCGGGCTCTCGGTCGGCCGTCTCCTGGACTGCCTGGCCCTCCCACCTCGGGCAGCAGGCGGCCGCCCGAGGGCCCAGTGGGGGCGTGGCAGGGACGGGCGGCCGCCTTACCCCACACGGGGACTTGATTGCGGACGCTTTTGCCCTGCACAGGCTGCGAGCCCCTCCGTGCTGCCCGTCCCTTGGACTGTCTCTGAGGACAGGGAGGCCACCGGGAGCGCCGGCCGTCCGGTTGGGCAAGCAGGCGAGGCTGCCGTTGGCGTTGGGACAGGCCCTGGGGCTGTGTCACAGTCAGAGCCTCTGCTTTAGTGCCATTGCTTCCTTAGCATTGTGTCCCTGACCTTCAGCAGGTCACCCTCCAGGTGGCTGTGATGTGTTCTTGAATTTGCTTTATCTGTTGTGGGCTGTCTCCAACGGCCTGTGGTGTGTCCCTGCTGTCACCTGCACTGTTGTGCCTCACTGTGGGGTAGGGCTGGGTGGGCCTGACATCGGCCTACAGGCAGGGGTACCTGGAGGAGCCTGCACTGGCTGAGCTCAGAGCCCGCAGTGGGGTGCGGGTGGGGGCAGGAGGCAGGCCAGTGACATGATGGCCCACCATGTGCTGTGGGGCAGCCCAGGGGCATGCTGGTGCCAGCATCCCACTCGGAGCTGCGGGGGTGGTGGGCCTGGCCCCTCCCTGGGTGGCTCTTGGCCCTGTCTGTGAGCGCCGGCAGCCCTGCTGCCCACAAGCAGGACGCCGTGGGTGCCCTGCTGCCTTCAGCTTGGTTTTGGATCCAGGCAGCAGCCTCTCCCCAGACAGGCTTTAGCCTCGGCCGTCGGTGGTCCAGCCCCAGCCTGGTTCACAGCGTTTCTCCACGGCGTTTCGTCTCCTCCCCACTTAAAGGGAAGACGAGATGTGGCAGCGCCTGGCGTGCCTCCGTGCTCCCGAGGACGCTCCCTCGGCCATCTGCTGAGCCGCTCCCCACCGGGAGGTAGAGGCCCGGCCAGGCGGCACGGGGGTGAGGTCCGAAGTGACGGGTCTGTGCTCAGCTCCCCAGGGAGCGGCGTCCCGCTGGAATGCATTCCCTTTGGTTAGGGGGCAGGTGCTGCTCTGCTGTCCCCCCTGGGCCGGAGGAAGAGATTGCAGGGGCAGCCGTGGCCCAGAGCTCGGTGGGAGGCCAGGAGTCGACCCTGGTCTGGCTCTGCGGCCGGCCCGCCCGCCCATTCCAGTGACAGCCGTGCACCCGTGTGCTCGGGTGCCTGGTCCTGGGAAAGCAGGGCTCGGGGGGTCGCCGACCGCTGGCTCCGTGCCTCTGTCCGGACCCCCGGGCACGGCCCATCCTTCGTCCTCCCCCAGCCTGCAGCCCCTGACCTGCTGGTTTCCAGCCCCGACTGAGCTCCCTGTTCAGGCGAGGAGAGGAAAGAGAGAGATCGGAACATCTTTAACTAATTGCAGATGACAAGCCCAAGACAGCCTGACTTTCTGTTATTAATTAGCGGACCCGCGCTAATTAGAGGCGCACACACAACCCATGCTTCTTCTTTAATGCAGTCACCGTGACAGGTGAAGACGTCCGGGCCGTAGCTGTGCTGGGGCCGCGCCTCACGCTGATCGGACAAGGCCCACGGCCTCGGGGGACACAGGGTTTTTATCGCAAACAGAAAGCTCTCTGATGTCTTACATGCTTCCGGGAGTGAGAGTGGGTGGCGTGTGTTCTGATTTAAGAGGAATTACACCCCCCACAACTTGGTGTGATGAAGCCGACATCTTCCTTGAGTCCCCTTCTCTGTAACCATTCCTGCTGGCTTCCCCTCCTGGTTGCCCTGGGGGGTGGCGGCCCCACCATGAGGGTCAGCGGGGGTGGGGGCTGGAGCTGGAGCGGGGGAAGGGCCAGCAGGGCCTGGCACGCCCTTCCTGCCACGCCCTTCCTGCCACCCTTCTCTGGGGCGCAGGTGCGATCTCGGCTGCGCGTGGCGGGGCCCGACCCGTGCTGGCCGCAGACAAGGCCTCATGGTCCAACAGCTGGGCAGCGGGCCTTCGCAGACCTGGTGGGCCCCAGACGTCCCAAGGGCGCGGCCCAGCCCTGTGTAAACGTGCTCACCGCGGGCGGCCTGGCCGTGGGGCCCACAGAGGGAGCGTGTGCTGCCGGCCCTGCGCTCCGCAGGGCGTGGCCCCTGGTGCAGGGCATCCTGACGGGCAGAGCCACCCGCGGTGCCCGGGCTCGCTCCAGACGAGGGCTGGCTTCCGGTGCCTGTACTAGAACCCCGAGCTCTGCCGCCTTTGCCAAGGCCAACCGACTGAGTCCCGCAGGCAGCCTTCCGGGCCGCGTCGGGCTGTCCCTGCTCACCTGCCACAGCCAGGCTGGCCCGAACCCGAGCAGCGGCCGTGACGGGAGCCTCAGCGGGGCCCTTGGTGCAGGCACCTTCCCCTGCGGTGTGCAGCCGGGGCCTGACGTCGTGCCCCCCGGGAGGGCTGAGCCCAGACCCTGGGAGCAGAGCCTGCGGTCAGTGGGCTGCCCGGTGCAGGGACAGCCTGCAGGCTGTTTGCGCTGCAGGCAAGGTTGGGGCTCTGCGGCTGGCATGTGTGCAGACGTGGCCCAGGGGTGGCTGTGCGCCGGCGCTGCTGCTGAGAGCAGAGGCCCTGCTGGGTGGCCCACCTGTCGGGGACACGTGCGTGTTCGGCGCTCCTCGCGTACAGTGCCCAGCGAGAACCCAGAGTGTGGAGGCGGAGAGGCAGGCGGGAGGCTGGCGGCATGGTGCTCCCTGTGTGGCGCACCGCCCCGCTTTCTTCACCCGTAGGCGTGGGCTCTGTCTGTCCCCGCGTGCCCCCCAGTGACGTGAGCACCACAGCCCCGCGAGTCACAGCACAGACATGTGTCCCACGAGACCTGCAGGGCGAGTGCTGGGCTGACACCCGGCGGCCAAGCTCCTCGAGCTGTTTCTGCGGCCACCGGGGCGAGGTGGGCTCCATGGACCAGGCCCCCCGAGGTGGGACCATTGTCCAGGCCTCAGATGATCTGCTCCCTGACAGTCCAGGGTGGCTGCCGGCCCCACAGCTCACTGGGCTCCAGGAGTGGCGTGGAAACAGCACAGTGCGGAGCCCTGGGCGCTGGTGGGCACGTTGCTTCACGGTGGGTCCTGGAATGGGACTCCCTGCTCCAAGGCGCCGTCCACTTCGTCCCATAACTCTGTCTAGAGCGACCCATGCGGGTTTCCTCGGCAGAGCCTGAACCAGGCGGTTGGGGCTGCGGGCAAACGCGTCTCAGCCTTCACATCGCCCTGTGCCACCCACAGCCACATGGGCCCCAGCTGCGAGCCACCAGGCTGAGGGGACCCCCACCAGCCCCCACCGTGATCCAGCAATAATACATCTGGTTAGTCAGGTGCTCAGTGAAGGAAATTAGTAGAGACCGTCAGAACCAAAGTGTAGACGTTACGGCATAAAAACCACTAGAACACAAAAATGCCAACAAGACAAAAAGACCACAGAATGGAATGATTTTGAAAGTTACGAAATAGTGGGACAGAAGTAAACACACGCCCACGCCAAGGTCCCAGCGGGCCGAACCCTCCTGTCGGAGGGAAAGGGCTCTCTGATGGGACCCTCCTGTCGGAGGGAAAGGGCTCTCTGATGGGACCCTCCTGTCGGAGGGAAAGGGCTCTCTGATGGGACCACCGGGGCGCACCGGGGGGAGTTCCGGAGCTGGGGCGGCAGGAGCCATGTGGCCGCCGCGCAGCGGGCAGGGGCCCCGTGGAGAGCCGCGGAGCTGTCACTCCAGCCCGGGAGCGCTGCAGAAGACCACGCCGGGCCGTCTTCCACAAGGAAGGTGCCGCTGAGGGCCTGCCCGCTGAGACGTGGGCAGTGACCGCAGAGCAGAGAGGAGAGACTCCACAGGGAGCCGTGCGGGACTCCAGCAGTCGGGGCACTTCCTGGGCTCTTAACCCATGACAGCAGGTGGGCAGCATGCGTGTATTTTACGTGTGCACGCGTGTACGTGGAGTACAGTTGACCCCAGAACGGAAGAGCACTTCAAAAAACGCTCACAGAAAACAGCTGCAAAAACAAACCAATCCCATGTTGTTAGGTGGTAAGGAAAACCTTCGTAAATCCACATAGGCAGAACTGATAAGGACAGCTTTCTCCGATCATGGTGTGAGAACATGTGAAATCAAGAAAGAAAAAAAGAGAAGCTGCTCCTAACCCTTGGAAACTTAAAAAGAAAAGAAACAGAAACAAGAAGATAATGAAAGTGTTGGGCCGAAGCAGAAGTGGGACCCAGAAGTGCCCACGGGCCTCGGCACGCGCCGTGGCGGACTCACTGGCCCGTGGGGCCTGCGGGGGCAGCCAGAGTGGCGCTCAGCAGAAGACCCCGGCGTGGGTGTTAACCTCACTGAACGAGCGGGCATGCCCGTGCGCAGGCGAGACAGCCGGCTCGGGAGCTCAGAAAAGGAAACCGGGACGGGCCAGTTAAGGCAGGGGCAGGAACTGGTCAGGACGAGGAGCCAGTGAGAAATGGCAGAAACAGCAGGTAAACGTGGATGCCGTGAAAGCGAACCGGTGAACCGTGGGCTTCTCGCAGTCCTGGGGAAAGCTGGCAGAAAGCACCGCCACCCCAGCCGAGCAGCGAGCGTGACTGCCGGGGCGCCCCAGCTCCGCCCGGCGTGCGGGGCTGCACGGGCCTGAGGGCGATGCCGCGCCCTGTGGCCGCTCCCTCCGCAGTGGAGGGAACAAAGGCAGCAAAACTAAGGAGTCTAAAGAGGATGATGGATTCCCCAGGAATTCTGTGAAGGGAATTATGAATTACAATGATCTCCCAGGAAATTAAAACCTAGCGCTGCTCCAGAAGAGAGAGAGGCTTTAACCAGAAGGGTTGTTACAAAGTTGTCACAAAGTAACCGCTCCTGTCCTCCAACCGAAAGGAAAGCAGCGGAACGGAAAGCGAGTCAGGCTGAGTCATTTTCACGGAAAATTCCGGCTGGCGCTCAGCATGCAGACGCCGTCCACACTGCGACAGGGCCCTGGCACATGGGAGGGGAACACTGTCAGACGTCACAGTGACGCCAGCGCCAGCCCATGAGGACGCGTCGTGTGCCGCGGGCACTTGTGCAGGCACACACGTGCACGGGCTGCAGCCAGGAGTCAGGGAGGACGTGCAGGATGGCCGGGCGCTGCTTTGGGTGGGCGCCGTCCTTTCCCTCCAGCGCAGAGGCTCCGCCCTGGGAAGGCCCTGGCCCAGACCACACCCAGGGCCCCTGGGTGGGCGCTTGCTCCCGAGCCCCGCCCGCGGCGCCACCGGCTGTGTCGGGAGGTTGGGGTCCGTGCTCCCTCAGTCTGTATGCAGCCTGCCACTCTGTGGAGGGACTCGCTGCAGCTAGTGAAATGCCGAGGCTGACGGAGCTGACGAGCCGTGGGAGCGTTTAGAGTGCTCTCCCGCCCCCCCCCGTGCCCCGTCCTCGGGCACCGAGCGCCCCCGAGCGCCCTGGAATGGCCGTGTCTGTGGCTAGCGCTTGACAGGAGAAGGCAGTTGTGTTTGCCCAGCCCAACGCTGGGAAGGCCTGGCAGCTTGGACACCTCCCCGCACGGTGGGGCGCCTCTGGAGTTCCAGGGCTGGCCAGGGAGGGTTCCCGGGGCCCACGGGTGGGGCTGCACAGCGCCGCGAGCTGACCCTGCGCTGTTCCCTCGCAGCTGGAGATGGAGCTGAAGGTGCTTCGGTCCCAGTCCGGCCCTGCTGAGCAGAGCGTCCTGCTGTCCAGGGAGGAGGCCAGCGAGCTCAGGTATGCCCCGCCCCGCCCGCCCCTCCCCATCTCCACCTCTGGGGACAGACACTTCCTTCTTCAGTCCCACCTGCACTTCGCTGCCTCTCTGCACGGAAACGCGTCACCACTGGTTTAGGGCTCTTCTCAGCGTCCTTTCTCAGGCTGGCATGGACGGCTGGGCCTCTCAGTGTCCCCAGGGCGCAGGGGAGAGCAGAAACTGCTGTCCCGAGGCCGGCTGCTGGAGCCCCCCGCCGTGCCCGCCGCGCCCGGGGCAGCAGGGCCCGTGCGCCCGTCTGAGGCGGACTGCAGAGGGGATCGCTCTCGGAGCGGCAGCCCGACCCGACCTGTGCCCCGTGCGCTCCCTGGCCTGCTCCCGTCTGCCTGGCCCCCCTGCCTCTTCCCAGCCCACAGCCTTGTCCGGGGCCGGGGTCTGCCATCCTTTCCCACAGCTCATCCTTAAGTACAGTTTTCGGGGGACAGAAGCAGGTGCTGAAGGCCTGCTACTGGCTCTCCCTGCGTCCCGAGTGGTCCCCAGAAAGGGGTCCACAGGTAGGTCGGCACCATCCCCCGAGAATCCCCGAGTGCAGAGTGAGCTCAGTGAGTGGCTCCGGGCGCCCAGGGCTGTCAGCCAGCCCCTGCTGGAGCGTGTGCCCCAGGGCAGCGTGGGTGCCCCACCGCAGCAGCTGCTCCTGTGGCTCAGGGGGGCCCGCCTGGGACCCCCTAAGCAGATGGAGACCCTGGTCCCAGGAGAGATGGCGGGGAGTCGAGGGTGTGGACGCTGGATGGCCCGTGGCCGGGGCTGCACCACCCGCTCCTGAGGCCGTGCTCTCGTCACCAGAGACCCCCTGGTGTGCTGTGTGTCCTGGCCTACTATGAGCCCCAGTAGGTGCCGTCCCGACCACCTCTGCTCTTGGTTCCCGCCCCCTTCCCTGCGCACGGCTTGGGGGTGGACCTGGGCCGCAGAGACAGCTGTCTCTGGGGTCCCCCCACTTCCACCACTGCTTGCCTGTTCCTTGTTGGTTCAGCCATTGTCTTGCTAAGAGACTGTGTGTGGGGTGCGTGTCCCCAGGGCTGAGCATGGGGATGAGGTGACCCAGTCACGACCCGTTTGCTCTGTCACGGACCCGGCGGTGGAGAGGGGACTTGGAGGGACCCTGCTCACACAGGCAGGCCTCGGGATGTGCGGCAGGGCATCTGCAGGCTCTGCCCTGGGGGGTGGGGGGGTGCGTGAGGGCCTGAGGGGCAGGAAAGGGCAGCAGGGTACAGGCGGGGCCCAGTGCCGGGAGCCAGGGACAGCCTCCCCAGGTCAGAGCAGGAAGGGCAGGGCCTCGTGTGGACATGAGAAGCAGCTGGCTGCCCAGGGCGGGCTGCGGATGGGAGAGGGGCTTGGCGAACTGGCCGGTCCTCCTGTGTCCAGGCTTCAGGGAGCAGCCCCAGGCAAGCAGTGCAGACAGCTCTCGCTCTCGGGGTGGGCTGGAGGGCGTTCGAGGTCGGGGCACCCCAGCGGGTCCTGTGTAAGGGGCCGGAGGGCTGCAGTGGGGGCCTCTAGGCACAGCCCAGGCTGGGATGCAGACAAGTTCCCCCCGGGGGCGTTGTGAAGTGCTGGGTGCAGGGCGGCCATCGCTGGGACCCAATCCTGAAGGGTCCAGAGCACCCAGACAGGCACATGGACAGGGACCCCTAGTCCCTGGGACCGCCGTTATTAAGTGCTGGGGGGTGTCGAGGCAGGGGGGTGGGGTTGGTGCTGCGGAACTACCTCCTCCCAAGGCCAGCGTGGTGGGCGTGGTTCCCAGCCTCCCTCCCAAGCTGCAACCAGGGAGCCCCGCCCTCGGCCCCGCCCACCGTCCTCCACTCTCAGGCACGGGCTGCTCTGGGTGGCCGTGAGTGCGGCCAGGCGTGTGTCCAATTTTTGTAGGCTGGCACGCCTTGGATTTAGTTGCTTGTGCTTACTTTGTAAATGTTGAGACAAAGGTTTGGTCAATAGCATCTTTACATCAAGATCAAAGCCGCTTGTTCCACCAGGGTCGGGGGAACGCCGCGGTGGAGGGAGGACCGGGGCCGATGCGGAGGAATCAGGTCAGCGGTCCTACGCACGCTTTGCCGGGAGAGGCCGCGCGTCGTGCTCCTCTCCGGCTGTCCTTGGGGGCTGGAGCAGGGCCCGACTGCTCACGCCTGCTGCCCCTTGGGGTAGCCGGCTGAGGATAGGCTGCTGAAGAGATGCACTGGTCAGGCAGGCTCTGGGGGCCTCAGCACAGCGGCAGGGCCGCGGGCCAGGGCAGGGTGTGCAGGTAGCCCTCCTTCCCAGCCAGGGCTCACGCCCTGCACCTCGCACAGGTGTGCAAGTCTGTCCCGGCCACAGAACTGCCCGGTGCCCGGCCCTCCAGTGCCCCATCACCAAGCGCCCTGCTCCTCCTGGCCGGGCCCAGCTCCCACTTGACTGCGCTGCCCACCTTGGGCATGTCTGGGAAGGACCAGGCGGCCCTTGCGTCTGCAGGGTGAGGGCGATCTCTGCGGGCCTGAGGGCTCTGCCCAGAGGTCACTGGCCACGCACTCCCAGCCCACACTGGTGTCCCAGGTGGGACCAGGAGTCCCCGGTGGGGCCAGGAGTCCCCTGGGCCACATGCTCACCCCACCAGCAGCTTCATGAGGACTACGCTGAGCGGGGCCCTGACAGCCCAACGACGGGGTCCCGGGCCTGGACCCCGCCGCTGCAGTGGCCAGTCTCCACACTCCTTGCGCTGACTGCGCAGTGGGGCTGGGAAGCCCTCAGGCCTGGGAGGACCCGGCAGCCCGGGCCCCTGGCCAGTGCCTGGTCTCCTCTCTGAGGTCTGAAGGCCTTCTCGGGCCCCCAGGGCTCCAGCACGTCCCAGAGCCCTGCTGCGGCCAGCCCGTGTGCGGCCATGCGGGGGTGGGGGCCACTCCGCCCGGCAGCTCCCCCTTCAGTTCTCGAGGTTTCTCCCGAATCATTCACTGATGGTCTTTTCTCTGCATCTTCTCTGTTCTTCCTGAAGCTGTTGCTTGGATGTTGAATTTCCTGAATTACTCCGTCTTCAAAATGTTTTTGCCCCACCTTCTGCCTGTTCTTCTCACTTGCTGTGGTGTTTCCTTGAATCGGTCAGCCTCACCTGACTTCTGCTGTTGTGGGTCCTGAGACTTGCCACCGCCCGGCTGCTGTCCTCTGAAGGCTCTTCCACCTGTGAGACGCTGCCGGACGGCTTGGGGACACAGCGCGTCACTGTCACTGTCTCTCTGACAGGGTGACGGGGCTCTCCGAGGCGCTCTTCTCACCGGGTAGAGTGCCCCCAGTTCGCTGTTTTCTGCTCCCGGGGAGGCTCAGGTGCCGCCTCCCATCCCGGACGCCTCAGGCGTGTGGCAGTCCCAGCTAGCTGCCTACCCTACACTGGCACCCTGGGAGCCGCTGAGAGCAGCCCCAGGTGGGCTCTGTGCTTGGCTGGCCTTGGCTGGGCTGTCACAGGACCCTGGCAATGGCCCTCCTCGGGGCTGGTTACATGTTTGGTGCTGCCAGGCCCTAGGAACAGAGCAGTGCCACGGAAAGGTCCCAGGACCTTCTCCTCCTGGGGCGACCTTGCCCTTTACCTGGGACCCCTCAACCCAGCAACCTGTTGTTTCTGTCCCCAGAAGGGAAACGTCTGGTGTGTGGAGGGCTGGTTTTCAAGAAGATCTTCAACTTCTGGTCCCGGCCTGAGGGGTCAGCTCCATCCCTGCCCAGGACTCTGAGCTCTGACCTAGCCCAACGAGGGGGGGGGACCCTGGAAGGTGGGGAGAGGGCGGCCTGCCCAGGACCCCGAGCTGGAGGAAGGCCTGGTGGCGGGCACCCCGTGTTTCCTCAGTGTCGCCCACGGACTAGGGTTCGAGGCGGGCGACAGACCGCTGCTGGGGCAGGCCACAGCAAGCACACACAGCCCCAGGAAAGACCCACCCCCTCACCCTACCCCCTGCCACAGGCCACAGCCCGTGGTGGTGTCCATGGGTCAGCAGGGACCACTGTCCACCCTAGCCCTCCAAGCAGGTGTGCCGGCAGAACCTGCCCCGGGTTTCCTGCCGCCCCCAACTCGGTGGTGCCGAAGGTCCAAAGCCAAGTGGGACTTGCTGTCCAGGGCTACAGGCTCAGCAGCCCGCCCACCCACATAGCAGCGAGGCGCCCTCACTTCCCGTCCCCAGTGTGAGCAGGGCCGTGGGGAGCCCAGCTGGCACCGCTGCCTGCAGGACGCCGGTACAAGTCCCCCAGACACAGGTGGCCTCCTGCCAGCAGGGCCGTGGGGTGCAGACTTCCCAGCGTAAGGCTCCAAGTGTCCGGGCATAGTGCAAGTCTCTGCTCTTGCCCAGAGCTGGTCAGTTGACGCTGAGGGAGGAGAGGCCACAGGCAGTCACATCGCCAGCAGGGCTGAGTGCTGCAGTCAGCAAGGCAGAAATGGTGGCCCTCGGCAGAAAGCGAGGGAGGACACTTCTCGAGAGGACCAGGCATGCACTGTGGGCCTGGACGGCACGACAAGCAGAAGGAGGGGGCACGGGCCGCGTGAGCAGCAGGCTGGAGGGAAGAGCCACACGGACCGGCGGAGAGCAGCTGACCAGAGCCCGAAGCGGAGCCTCGGGGCGGCACACGGGAGGTCCACGTGGGGCCCGGGAGGGCGGGGAACCAGGGCTGGGGGTTATCTGAAGACGCAGTGACTGGAAACTTCCCAAGCTCTGTGACAGGCACAGACCCACAGATTGCAGAGGCCGAGCGGGCCCCACAGAGCAGCAAACCGAAGAGGCTCGCACTGCGACACCCGCTAATTAACCTTCTGGAAGCCGCAGGCGAGGGCGGACCCTGAAGGGAGTGAGGGGGGGCGCCGTTTGATCTGCAGGGAGCAGCGGTCTGAGTGGCGGCGAGCCGCTCATCTGGAACTGCAGGAGCTCGGAGCACACAGCGCCTCGCAGGCTCTGAGAGGAGGGACCTGTCAGCCGCGGACACGTCTTCGGGCCTGAAGGGACGCCAGGCGGGTGTCAGACAGAGTGGGAGCCCGGCGTGGCCCAGGAAGCCTCCCCAGCGGGAGGGGCTCGGCCTCTCCCGACAGAAGAGCCCTCGGGGGACCCCTGTGCCGGCTGTGCTGCTCTGCTCGTCCGTCCCACACGCTCCCCGGGAGGCCCCGAGGGGCCACTAGGGGCGGTGCTCGGCGCAGAGGAAGCGCAAGAGCCAGCTCTCAGTTCAGAGCAGAGTGTGTTCAC
Organism: Carollia perspicillata; assembly: GCA_004027735.1. Taxonomy (NCBI): domain Eukaryota; kingdom Metazoa; phylum Chordata; class Mammalia; order Chiroptera; family Phyllostomidae; genus Carollia; species Carollia perspicillata. The sequence continues at coordinate 3,226 of PVKM010025327.1, read as the reverse complement.
TGTGCTCCGGCTCACCTGTTGGAGGACGCCTGTGCTCTCATCTCAGCGGGGCGGGAGCCTCCTGTGCGCACTGGGCGTGGCCTGGGTTGACGTGGGGCGGGACTCGGCACCTCGGTGTCTGTGCTGGTCTGCTCTGCTCTGCTCTGGGGGCGTTGTGGCCAGCGCCATCACCCTCTCCACGCTCCCGTCCCCGCCGAGGGCCCAGTGTTTGCTGTTCAAGGAGGCGTTTGCTGTGTCTGCCGAAAGCAGCACGGGCTTTCTGACGGAGGAGCAGGGACTCCAACAGCGACAGGGTGGCGGCAGCCAGGGCCTCTCCGGGGGAGGCCAGCAGGGCAGGGCGTGGGTCTGGGGCCAGTGGGGGCCTAGACCGCAGGCTCCTTGCCATCCACGCCTCCAGTGCCCTGGCTGTCCTCTGCAGGCCGCTCGGCAGCCTCCCGCCGGCGCCTGTCCCGGCACCTCTGGGCAGCCAGCAAGGCGGTCAGCCTGCTCCATTCTCCAGGGTGTTCCCCGTGCTTCACAGCCGTGCCCATCTGACTGATTTCACACACGCACACACACACACTCACACACGGAGCACACACGTGCTCTCATTCCATCATTCTCTGTCCCTCGCCGGAGAAGGAGGGCGAGGAGGAGTTCCCGTGTTAGATGCACAGACGAGAGTGGTGTGTGTGGGTTTGTTTTCCGACAGCCAGGTTGGAGTGCACCGTCTCAGTCTGTGTCTGCGGCAGCACACAGACACTTGTGTGGGTTTAGCCCTCGAGGACAGGTGGCTGATGAGTCCTCGGAATGGAAACACTCTGTTTTCACAGGGCCTGCGGGCTTCCCACCCGCCTGGCCCTGGCACACCCAGGCCCCCACCCCTGCATGCACAGGGACACCTGTGCTTGGCCGCCAGGCCCACGAGGGAAGGGCCCCCCGCACCTTGGAGGCCTCAGGGAGCTCTTGCCCTGGCTCCTCGTCCCCGCTGCAGACTCAGTGCCCGGCGTCCTGGGCAGGGCGTGGCCACACCTCTCACTTGGCTCCCACCTGCCCACCTCCTCCCTGTCGGGGCTGCTCCATCGGAACAACGCCCTTGGCTGCGGTCCCCAGTCCCCTGCTCGGCTGCTTTGGCAGTGTTTAAAAACGTTCCCTGTTGCCCCTGGTTCCTCAAGTGTGTGTCTGGGAACAGAGCCCAAGGCCCTGTGGTGCAGCCTTGCCCCTCCTCACCCAGAGGACAGGAGGCCCCCTCGGCTGCGCCCTATCCTCACAGCCCACTCTGCTTGCAGGCTGAAGGTCGAGGAGCTGGAAGGGGAGCGGAGTCGCCTGGAGGAGAGCAAGAAGCAGCTGGAGACGCAGCTGGAGCGGCTCACCCTGCTGGTGCGTGCGGGCGGGAGTGTCGCCGCCCTCCTGGTTTCCTCCGGCGCCCGCAGGGCCGTGGCTCCCGCACCCACAGCCGGGGACCCACGCCCACATGTGTGCCCCTCGCCGGCCCCCCGGGAGCGTGTCCCCAGTCCCACAGGGAGGACACGCTGCCCCCAGTCCCGGAGCCGCGGGCCACGTGCGTGTGGGGTTTGTGTCTGCACCCATCCCCCACGCTCATGGCCGTGGCCTTGGACTGCTGCTGACACTGTTTAATTTTACTTTGTTTTTTGTTTTCATCCTCCTGTCTAAATTGTTCCGTGGCAGGAAGCCTGCAGGTTTGCGATCACCCGGATTTTGGACAGGCCATTGATTTTGTCTTGACACCCATTAGGGGTAAATCAAATCTCGTTTTTATTACCAATTCCTGGAGATGGTAGAAGTGACAACTTTGATAAAGCAAGGTGCAGTGAGCCGCGGCCGGGCTGCGTTCCGTGCTGGGACCTGTCATCTCACACCGTTTAATTGGGCCGAAGTCCTCAGCTGGGCGAGCGGGGCTGTTGGCAGGTGAATCCCCGGCCGCCCGCCTGCCGGCTGCCCGTCAGCAGTGCCGTGTCACATGGGCTCCGTGGTGTTTTTCCGGCTCTTCAGTTGAGGGCAGCCTGGCACTGTGGCTGATGGCCTCCCAGGCCTCCTGCGACCCTGCGTCGGCGAGTGTGGCTGAAACCCCTGTTCTTCCTGCTCCTGCACCGGGGCGCCCGCCGGCACCCGGCTGTGCGTGGCAGTCGGGGTGGGGGCCGAGACCCCGAGGGACAACCAGTCGGTCTGGTCGTGGCAGACAGGATGGGGAGAGCTCAGGGAGCCAGCCTGGGCAGGTGGCGCACAGGCAGGCGGCTGGTGGGGAAGGGGCTCCGTGGGGCACCTGGCACCGAGGCCGCAGATGTCAGCTGGAACCCGGCACCGCCCCTTGGCTGGTTGGTCTTGGGCATGTCGGGGCTTTGCCCTCTGAGCCCCCGGTGCGTCTTTCATAAAACTGGGGGTGGTGGCGCCCACATGGGGCTGTGGGGGAGACGGGCCGTATCTGCCTGCCACAGCTGGCACACGGTGGCTGTCCAGTAAAGGGTGATGTCCGTCTGCTGCTGCTTCTGGCTTTTCCATCATGAGGACGGAGACCCCATCTGCTTCTCCTCCGGGCCTGAGCCTTGGAAGCAGCAGGACAGCTTGCGACGCCCTCCAGGTGGCCTGGCCACGGTTCCCTCTGCGCTGGCCTCCGAGTGCAGCTCAGCCTGGCCGTGGCCAGTGAGCCAGCGTGGAGAGGTGGTAGAGGGCCACAGCGTACAGCTCGCCGGGTGGGCACGTGTCAGCCTTGGTGCTCGAGCCAGCTCGGTGGGCACCCGCCCCTGCCCGCCGCCCTGGAGGAGTCTTCAGGTTGGGCTGCTTCAAGGAAGAATAATTAAAATCAGCTGTGGTTTGACATAGTTGGGGACATATGCTTGGAGAAGGCACTCACTAGTGAGACCTTCTCACTAGTTCCCAGCTGGGTGGGGAGGAGGCCACTCCAGTTAGCACCCAGAGCTGGCTGCACGCACGCAGCACCCGCCCCCATCCAGCCGGGCCTCCCCAGGGCCTCTGCTGCTGCCGCACCATCTGGGGCGGCCTCAGACCGTGCCTTGAGTGGCTGGAGGAGGCGGGACCCCCGGCAGCCATCAGGAAGACAGCTCGTAGGCCCCCTTTGGCTGACCCACGAGGGGCTTGCTCAGACACGCCCTTCTCAGAGGCAGGGTGGGATTTGAACTCACTCTCGGAGGAGACAACCCAAGCACCCCCGGGGCTGGGGCCAAATTGGGCCTCGCAGCCTCTGTGTGCCCCAGCAGTCTGTCCTTGG
>PVKM010025326.1:0-20012 GCA_004027735.1 Carollia perspicillata | reverse complement strand
CACATGCCGCGCCCTCTCTGTTGCACCCCAGGTACCCCGCCTCCACTAGCTTTGCTTTTTGCTAATTCTAATTTCTTCTCCATGCCTCAGGCTAAATGCTACTCATCAGTGATATCTTCTACCACTTACCTCTTCCCCTGTATAGAGTAGATTAGATCTTATTTTACTTTTCCATAGCCCTCTGAAGGTCACTATCTTCATAATTGTCAGGAAGTGAATATTTTTATGTGTCTGCATAGTTAGGGCTTTCTGGGGAAGTTTTTGCCAGGACTTACTGTTAAAGGACAGATCTTGAAATTTGATAGTAAGAGACTTGCCTCTCCGGAGATATGTGCTTGTTTCAAGGGATGACTAGACTCTTAGGTCTGAAGACATTCCAAGAACTGTAAACTCAGAAAAACTTTTTATATTCTAAAGAGTAAGATCCGAAAATTCTTTGTATTCTCACTCAAAATAGTTTGCGTGCCTTAGGGAGCAAAGTTTTCTCTCACTGTCTCACGGAGACAAAAAGGGGGGCCAGTTCCCTTTTATATCAACTCTCAGAATTTTGAGGGGTTCTTCACCTGTAGTACGGACCCCAGTAAGTATAAGGTGGCATTTGCCTCTCCATGCATCACCCCTGAAGGGCAGAAAATTGGGTCCAAGGGAACTGATGCAGTTTTTACAGGTAAGTATAAAGAGTTTGGCCTTGCCCCAGAAATCTTGTATCTGACTCTCAAGATAATATGAATAAATATTGATATTAAAACACATCACTATTTACAAATTTAATTTCTATGTTCTCAAATAGACTATACTGCCCTTGAACATCAGAATCATTGTGTTTCATGTTGGTATTTCTAGTGCTTGGAAGCATGTGGTGCTGAAGAAATCTTTGTTTATTGCTTGCTGAATAAGTAAGCGAATTGCCTTGTCGATGTAAGGATGTCCAAAGCTCTAGAGAATTTTGGTAAGAGTTTATTTGAGCCAAACTGATGACATTTTCTGGGGTGCAAGGTCTCAAATGTTCCACAGAATAACAGTTTTGTGGTTTCTTTTATGCATTCAAAATGAGGGAAGGAATATAAGGAAGATTACAAGAAGGTGGGAAAAAGTAAGGTTTGGATTGGATTACGGGACAATTAATGAGATTATGTGCTCCCTCAAGGGTGGTCACTTTTACTAGCAGGGGTCTAAAAAGGGCCATTTCAAATAGGCATTAATCTAGATGCACAGAAACAATGAACAGGGCTTGCTTAGGCAGAGATAAGCCTTTTACTAAAAGTTAGATGCCTGGGGCATGACTATCCAGTTCGGAATTTATGATCAGATTACGCTGTGAGGTTACTTTCCATGGAACCCCTTTTTTTGTCCACTGCCTCAATGCCTGAAGAACAGTTAAGTGTCAGTCAGCAGAAGGCGAGGGCTGGACTAACAATGCAAAGCTTTGATGGCTCAGCAAGTAAATAGGGTTTTCTGGTCATACTATTTGAAAAACTCCAGGTGCCAGCAACTGGTTGGTTAGGCTCAGTGCTGATGAAGCCCGTGGCGTGTTCCCTGTCCCCTGTAGATTAGTTATGGGTTACTAATCTGCATGACCTCACTCTGATTTGTTGCTGTGCTGGGTACATTCCTCAAAGAAGCACTGGTTCTTCAGAGCGAAGCATACAGCAAAACTCTGGAGTATACAGTACCTTGAATGAAATCCCAGCTCTGTCCCTTGATAGGTGATTTACTAGATTCTTTGTGGCTGAGTTTCCCATCTGTAAAATGGGTTAAATAACAATATCACAGATGTCGTGAGGATAAAAGAAGTAGATTTGCTCTGCCTGGTGTGGTTCACAGTGGATTGAGCGTCAGTCCAAGGTCTCTGGTTCGATTCCAGGTCAGGGCACATGCCTGGGTCGCAGGCCAGGTCCCCAGTTGGGGGTGTGCGGGAGGCAGCCGGTCGATGTTTCTCTCTCACATAGATGTTTCTCTTGCTCTCTTTCTCCCTCCCTCCCTTCTCTCTAAAAATAAATAAACAGTATTTTTTTAAAAAGGGAGTATATTTATGTAAAGGGATTAATATAACGTGTTGAAAGGAAAAAGTGACTTAAGTAATGTAAAATCCTTAGGAAAATACCTGCCACATAAGTTCTATAGATTTTCTTTTTGCCTACTTAGTATTCAGTTTTAAAAGAATTCAGAGAGAGAAGTCTAGCGAAGTGAATATCTGTTCTAATACATGAAATCAATATTGTTGTCCAATGAAACTATAATTTGAAAATCAACTCAACATTATATAACCTATAGATAATCTTTATTTAAGAAACCATTTCCTCAAGTTCAGTGGTAAGTTTTATCTCTAAAATAATTTCTCCCAAATTAGTACATGGTAAGTAAAGTCTTGCCTGGAACTATCTGGATTATATAAAAATCAGAATTGGCCCTGGTTGGTGTGGCTCAGTTGGTTGGAGTGTCATCCCCTAACTCAAGGGCTATGGATTTGATTCCTGGTCGGGTCACATGCCTATGTCACAGGTTCGATCCCCAGTCCAGGCAGATCATACTTCATCCAGTAGCCTCCTCTGGATGGGGAGGTGACTGATCGACATTTTTCACATCAATGTTTCTCTCTCTCTCTTCCTCTCTCTCTAAAAGCAATGAAAAAATGTCCTTGGGTGAAGATTTTTTAAAAAGTCAAAAAAAAAAAAAAAAGAAAAGAATCAAATCTGACTCTAAACCACTAAAAATATGGGTGTATTTTTAGTTACAAACAAAGAACTATTGTCAGACATTCTTTAAAAAAAGTAAGAAAACATTCTTTACTTTTCAACAAGCTAGGGAATTGTTTTCAAACGCTTTTAAAAATTCATGTTTAGTGCTTTTTTTTTTTTCTTACCATTTAGAGGTTTGTGTTCACAAGATGAAATGTGATAGGTAGAAGGGCGAAGAGCCTGCCTGGGGACAGCTGAAGCTTAATTGTAACTTTAATGGCTTAAGTCTCTTTTCATCCGTTTGACAAACAATTACGTGAGCAAAGTTCTGTGTTTCTTTACGTGTTGACTTATGATGTGTGGTGAGCCAGCTTCTCCTCAGTGTTCAGGGAGGTACGGCTTTGTGCAGTGTCCCGAAAGGGACCTAGAAAAGTTAATAAATCTTGTTGTGTAACACATATGGCACCACCACCTACCCAGCTTTTGGTTGGACAGCATTACCCAACAGGTCAAAGATCTGGGTTTGACCCCAGCCTGAGAGGTTTCATTCAGCCTTGTTCAGCAGTTTCAGGTCACAGCCCGTAGTTGGACCTAAAAATATAACCCTGTTGTCATAATCAGGAGACAGGGTATATTAGAGCAAATGTGTTACTATCAGTGATATTGAATGCTTATTATGCATGAATTCATACCTGAAGGATGGTACTTTATTTTTATTTCTATTAGCTTTGTACAGGAGCTTAGGATCCAATATTTAATACTTAACATAATTAATAAAATAGCTAATATCTAAATAAATTTTATGTGTGAAGGACTTTATACATGCTTCATATATATTGACATATTTTAATTTTTGCAGCATCCCTATAAGACACTTACTATATTATCTTCATTTTGCTGATCACAAAACTAAGTCAGAGAGAGAAGTTATGTAACTTTCCATGGCTATTAAGTGGCAGAGTTGGGGTGGAAATCTAAGCAATTCTGGGTGCAGAGTCTACGTGCCTGACCCTGTGACACTCAGGTGAAAACCCACTGTTTCCACACATCAGCCAACATACCGCAGACGCTCTCGTTAGTTACTTCAGTTTCAAATTAATTTCTCATTTGAGAAAACTGTGTTAATTGCTGCACTGCATTTTGTAGATAAACTGACAGTGAAACGCATGATCTTAAGATTTTAGCAAACAAAACTCTTTGATCTTTTTACTACCCTCGCCAGTGGCCCCTTGATGTCCGTGTACCACATCCAGACGTTCAAACTGTCTTCAGTTGAGCTCCAGCTTACCCCTTCCACCCCCTCTCCAGATACTTTCTTCATGATCTTCCCATTTTCCTCACGTAAATTGTCCTCTTGCCCTGGCTGACGTGGCTCAGTGGGTTGAGTGCTGGTCTGTGAACCGAAAGGTTGCCAGTTTGATTCCCAGTCAGGGCACATGCCTGGGTTGCAGACCGAGTCCTCAGCTGGGGGTGTGCAGAAGGCAACCCATCAATGTATCTCTCACAGATCAATGTTTTTTCCCCTCTTTTTCTCCCTCCCTTCTCCTCTCTCTAAAAATAACCAAATAAATAAAATCTTTTAAAGAAATTGTCCTCTTTCCACCTATTCCCTTTAGCCTGACATCCCCTTTTCCTCTTTAAATTTCTGTAGCTGTTAATGATAGTGCATATGCCAAGGTATGTATATTAGAAATTATGGCATCTCCTCTACTGTAATTTGAACTGTTGTTAGAATCTTTGGTTACTTCTCACATGTTTGTTTCTCTTTAACTCTTCAGTAGAACTCTAAACCCAGTGAGGGGCAAAGACCTAGTTTTAAGCCTAAAATAAAATGTTTAACTTAGTTTGTATGTATATGTTATAGTCATGATCCATCTGGAAATAAATATGGATCTTTCTCAGACTGAGAAGAAATGATGAAGGTCATTAAAAATACTATTAAGATGATTTGCTTTGGTTTTAGATAGAATGACCAGCTCACTTAGAAATTGTTCCATTGTTATCCTCTGTTTTTTTTTTTTAACTCATCAAAAATATATTCATCGAGGAATACTGCTCAGCGTCTCCTCTACAAGAAACAGGCTTAGCATCATGGTTTTATGTAGTTATGTGTAATTCATGGTCCTGGATTGTAGGGAACACAAAATCTTGTTGGGTCTCTGGATTTTACATCTCTGTAACATTTAACTAGCAACCTTAGGAATTGTGTGGTAAATACTACAATAGTCCTGATGATGTGAGAGTTTAAAGGAGGAAGTGGGGAGAGAGAGCACTTTGAACCTGAATGCTGTCTATGGAGGTGGAATTTGAGTTGAGTCCATAAGGTTGAGCAGCATTTTTGAAAACAACAACAACAACAACAACAGAGAGGAGAGGAAGAACATTTCAGGCAGGCATAGTTGCAATGAGCAAAAGGAAACAGTTTGTCCCATACTTAGAAGAAAATATACTGAACAGTTCCATAATGAAAGATGTAAGTGGGAAGGTTGGTCATGTAGGTTGGATTGTAGATAACGATAAATATCTAATTCTTAGGCACTGGGAAACCAGTAAAGAATGTTGAGCTTGACAGTGATATTATAAGAAGCCTAGTTTGGACTGAGGAGAGACTGGAGGCTGGGTATTCAGTAAAGAATCATTAGAAAATACAGATTAAAAAGGCTTAGCATTGGAAGTGACTTCCTTAAACAGCTAGCTTTTCTTTGTTTTCAAATTTGGTATAAAGTTTTACAAAGTTGTTCTTTGTTTTCAAATTTTTATTATATTTTCAGATCACAAATTTATAATTAAAAAATTTTGTTAACCTTAAAATAAATTTAAAAGACTGAGTTAAGGGCAGCACTATCAGATATCAAAGTATATTTTTGTACTAGAAACACATTAAAGGCATAATTTTAATGAAATTGATTTAAAAACTCAAGACTTTGCCATTCAATAGGCTATTTGTCTTAGATATTAAAGCATCCTTTTACATTTATGGAGAACGATATGCTAATAAATAATTCCTAGCTATTTTGCATTATTTGACAACGAGTCCTGTATTATTTTCAATATGTTAAATGGTAGCAGTAAACCTGAAAATGATGTCTTATAATTCATTGACAAATTATTTTGTTGATGGATTTATCACTAAGGCATCTCACATCGTTTAATAGATTCAACATGTTTTCAAGGTTACTGATATTTCTGTTGTCTTTGAGTGACTTATAATGTTTATTTGCACTTGGGTAGGAACTGAAAAATTAAATTACAAGGTTGTTGTTCCTTCTCTTTAAGCTGCCATGAAATATGGATAGTAATAGTTTTTATCTGGTCCAAGGCGAGCAAGAAGCGAGCATAGTTATAAAATCTGAAACACCAGCCCATTTGCTCAAGAAATTTCCTTACTTCTACTAACTTTGATCTATTATTTAATTTATTTTGAAAGATGTGATATTTCCCAATGGCCAAAGGCCATCAATGGAGAGCAACATAAAAAAAAAAGATCAGTTGCAATTTAACTTTTGGAAAAAATTACTTTAGAAAAGTATTCCAGAGTTCCTACAATGTTGTAAAACTTCTTGTATAGCATTTAAACTTATAAAATTTGATGTGCATTTATTTAACACATGGTTCTATTCTGCCCTTAAATGTAAGGATGCTGTTCTGTTGGCAGAGGTTTATTTATGTGTTTATTCAGGTATTTGCCCAGGAACGTTAATTGAAAACCTAAATCACTGCGATGTAAGGTAAAAAGTGAAAAATGTAAAAGATATGTATGGGTAGAATGTTAACTGGGATAGCATCCCTCTGCTCTAAATATCCATGGTTAGGGGCTTAGGGACTTTTTACATAAGCTCCTGGGAAATTATGAAAGTCCCTCAATTCTTTCACCAGAACAGAGCAAAGTGACCTGAAGATTTCAGATGCATTTGCACCGTTGGTACACGTTAAAGTGTAAGGACAATATCTGAAAATATAGTAAAAGAATATGTGAAGAAATTACCAATGCCTAAGCAAGTCACTTGTTCCCAGTGATCTCTCTCTGTCTTTGCCTTTGCACATGTCATTGTAGCTAAGGTCAAATGCTCCTACCGTTTCTAACCAAACTTGAAATTTAGAACAAACAGTATAGTTTCAATGACTATTCAGTCCACTTTGTTGGACTCGAAAATTGGTATCTTTGAGGGTGAGTACACACATTGAGTGTGTCAGAAAGATATCTGTGTGTATAAATGGGGGACGGTGAGAGGATATCGTACAGTTTTTATGGAAATGTGAATGCACAAATTCCCTACCTCCCAAGCAGCTTCAATTGACAACTAAATCCACGGTGTGTGTAAGTGCTTGCCTGCGAGTTTGCCTATGCGCATGTGCTTCCTGTAGACACGTGAATGGCGTGTCCTTGCTGAAGGGCATTAGCATAGTTTCTGTAGGATCTAAAGTCGTGGTTGATGGCATTTTTTACTCAAACATGCTTATTCTGACAAGATTTTGATTTAGTTGTAGCAAATTTATTCCACTAATTTTCTTTTATTCTAATTTCCACTTCCTTCTTTCCTCCTTCCCTCTCTTCCTCCCTCTTTTCCATCCTTCTCTTTCTTCTTTGCAAAATTTTACCATTAAGGGCATCATGGAAGTGGGCCAAACTTGTTGACTAAAGATAGAATAGGATTAAATTAGTGACAGTGTGACGATAGAAAAGATAAAGCATGCCAGCACTTAATTTAGTAATTTGTATCCTATTTCTACCTTATTATTATTCAGATATTTAATCCAGAAGTTGTTTGGGAACCTAAATTATCTGAATGATTATTTTGGAGCTCCACCGTGTTTATTGTATAAATATAGTCATTAAGTGAAACTTTAAAGTAAATTTACCAAAATAGAGAATATAGCCATTGCAAAAATAATTATTGAACATATTTATGTAGATAGAACACACTTAATAGTCTGTGTTACTTGGGGTGTACACAAGAAAGCAGGAAATGATTAGAAGTTTCTGGACTGCTATAAAATATCTTTTGTTTAAAAATTAAGATTTTAAGTTTATTTCAATACCTCTAAAAGGCTATATCCAATATGTTGATAAATTAGGCTTGAGTGTAAAGTGAAAAAAACCTTTACCTAAAATTCTTCTTAGTACTTTGCCATTAATTTAAAGAAAGAACTTTAAAAGACTATGCCTATTACTATTATAAAAATATTTATTATCAAAATTGTCACATTTCTCTGGACATAGCCTAAAGACAAAAATACAATTTATACATTAATAAGTTAAGTGGGTCTGAACATTTAGTATCTATTCAGTAAAATCCTAAATCTCTTCCATAAATTTTACAAATACCAATGTAGTCTAATTCTATTTTATAGAACTGTATTCACACAGCTGATAGTTACAGAGATACCAACATTTCTTTTTCTCTAGTGTTTTCATGATAGTTCACAGTGGGTTAATTAATCAACTGCTTTAAATCTTTGGTAAATACAAGTACTTACATACAAAAATGTTTACATTTTAGTAAACAATGAAAATTCATATAACTTATCAAATTGTTTTGCATAATCAGTAAGTGCATACACCAGAATCCTATCATCAGTCAAAGTCACTATTCAGGACTTCTGATGATAAAATCTGAAACTCACGACATAGTTGGAGGCTGGTATGGCCACTCCCAGAAGTACCACAATGCTAGGCCATGACAATATTAAACACAAATGTTAAGTTCAACACATAGACAGTACTGATAATTTTCCAATGCAGAAACGTCTAGTTTTTTCCATAACCCAGTTTAAACATTCATTTGACACATGAGTTTAGTATCTCATTAAACCCTATTATCTTGCAAGAGTGAGAAAGCTGTTTAAAGAAGTTACACTATTTTGAAAGACACCAATTCATCCTCTTGCCAGTAATTTGTCCATGAAAATATGGATCATTTCTTGAAGCAATTTGTGAAAATATAACAAAATGCCCATCCTTCCTTCCTTCCTTCTTTTCTCCTTCCTTCTTTCGTCTTTTCATTCCGTCTCTAAGAGTAATGTACAAGACTACCCTGTCAACCTGCATGTTGTACCTGAGCTCCCCAAAGTTCCACATGCGGTTCGGCTTTCATTCACTAACTCTCAGTCTCCGTGATTCACCCATGAAAACATCCTGGCATGAAATCCTCTTACTTCCAGGCTACTGGTTAAAAATACTCCAAGAAGTGTTTAAATTCTAATGTCCTCGAGTCATTTGATAATTAGAATTTTTTTTTCCACAGACACGTTAATGCTGGAGTATAGAGAGTGTAATTAAATATATCAAAAACACATTTTTTTTAACCTAGAAAATGGATGTCTTTGGATTACCACCACCACAGGGTGGAGAGCAGCCCTTCTTTCCGAGTCCGGTTCTGAACCCATGACTTCTTTCCCTAACGTCAGTTTTTCCAGGCTACTGTTTCATTCATTAAAAAAGCAAGGTGAGATATTTTTGTTATCACTTTGGCAATTCTTTTCTCCCTCCAGCCGTCAACATTCTGAACTCAGTGCACGTTTTAAAATTCCTCCAAGACTAGGCACCTTGCAGTAAGTGTTCATTTACTATGTGATGTGTGAACAGGGAAAGCAGCATAATAAAGGCCTTGTATTTCTCAGAAACGGCTTTCCTCTGCGTTTTTTACATAGGCCCAATGCCTTGGCCAAAACTTTGAATAAAATGTTTTGACTCATTGGCCATTCAAAATGAATGTCATTTTAGTCACCAGTTTTTCCTCCCTAGAGCACATCAATATATACGAAGTGGGCATTTATATACATTTCTGGCTATAGAGTGTAAAATGAGCCCTACTCCTTTGAAAGGCAGGAAAATACTGGTATAATTGACATGATGTTCAACAAATACTCATAGGCCGTCAACCAGAAGTCTAAGACATAGGCCCACTGACACTGATAGCTTATATCTTCACTTTGCTCTCTTTCCCACTCCTGCTGATAAAGAGATGAAAAATCGAGGCTTGTATCTTTTTCTGGGTTTGATATAAACTCAAGCGTTATTCTATGTTGAAAGAATAAAGAGCTGGCCATCCGTTAACTCCTGTCGTCCTGCTCTGTGCTCTTTTTCGCTGGGTCACAGAAACGAGCTTTGTTCCTCTTCCCTTCCGTGTTCTGGCAAAGGAGTTTTTGTTGCCGCCGTTTGTTTTTGAGGGAAGCAGCGTCCACACGCAAACATTCAGAAAGCAGCACTGGCCCAGACCCACTTTGATCCCTCCGAGTGTCCCGAGTGTCCGTCTTCACACGGCCACTTTCTCCTTCGCCAGGTTCTTCGGTTCCCTGCTCGGGATGCACCAGTCGTCAGCCTCTGTGATCATCTGATAATGTTTAAAGGCTGATTTGTTAAAGACTGGGAGTTTTTCTATAGACTCAGAAGACAAAGCCTGAAAGGAGAGTGGGGAAAGAAGTCAAACCAGAGAAGTTATTCATGGCGTAATTTGTACTTCAAGTGATTTTTCAAAATAAATTCAGAGGTAAGTAGTCAACCGCTCAAATACACTGTTTTATTTTTTTAAAAAGACACTATTTTAATTAGTTTAGTAATAGGAGTGCACCAGAGCAGATAGTCTGTGAGGCACTGTATAAAAGAAAACTAAAAAATAAATATTATCTCTACCTTACAGGGAATAAAATAGTATATATACAACTTAAGTTAGGGAATGGAGTCTGTGTTCACTATTCACACATGTACCTTGTTTAGACAGTACTGATATGATAGAGTTGAACAGCAAAGCTATTCTTTCCAAGCAAAACCTTTTAATCTATGATGAAAGAGTCCTAATCTGATACTATTAATCCATTAAATCTTATACTACAAATCTATAATCTATTAATCTTGCCCAGTACTTTGAAGACTTTGGCTTATTTAAGAAATGAATGCATTAATTATATCAGATGGTCAAGAACCATTTGGCAAACAACTCCCTGAGACAGAATGGGAACCTGGAAGCTTAATGTTTAGTTGCTAATATCTGTAAATATATTTTCAGTTGAAATACAGGGTCCAGCAGAAGTAACGCCTGCTTGAGTGTGGTTAGTAGGGTGATAAAATCGGTATAACAATTTGTAGTTCTTATTTGAACACATCTCCTAAAATGTCATAGGGTGCGCTTGAGTGTGATATTATTATGTTACAGAATTACATGCTTATGGTTTTGTAATAAAAGATGTTGTAATAAAATAGGGGTGTTATTTGTACCAGACCCTGTAGTTGGCAAATGATAAGCAGAATCGAGAAAGTGACCCTGACAAATAAACCGAGGCTTTAAAAGAAATAGAAAACACATGCACAAAGGTTTACAGTTTAAACAGAAATGCCCGGTGTCCCGCTGACAACTTGTGAGCAGTCAGCTTCCGTTTCTCTGGATGTCTAATGTCAGCCTGACGTCTCGAATGACTTGACGTCAGTTATTTTTAAAGCTGGAGCATTATTGGCATCTTTTTTCGCAGTCAAACTAAAACAAAAGTACAGCTATTCTCACAGATGCCAGAGGAGTTGCCTTAAAAAATTCCCATGGGCATGTCCTCCCTCTGAAACAGAAGTGCTTCTCGGGCAACAATTTTGCTTCACTTGAGGCAGGTGGCCTGGCTCCCCCTCCTTGTTTGTAAGTTACCACATACACATTAAAGAGTGTATCTACACACCCCTCACAGAAAATAGAGTTACTTGTGGTCATTATTTGCGTGAACTCAGTCTGGGATTTTCATGGTGGGCCATAGAACTCAGGACTGTGAAAGAAGCAATCTTTTCGGAAATGTGATTTTTTTTTCTACCGAGTTTAAGGTATACCTTTAAGTAGATGATAGCATCTGTTCCATATCCTGATAAAGAGTAGAGATGCAGATCTCCTTGAAAGTACTTGGCATAGAGACGGGAAATTGGCAAGCCGTAACCGAAACCGGCCTAGAGAGAAAAGATCAGTTATTGGTAAAGGGTAGCCGTGATCACTGGAATACAAAATGTAGAAAGGAGCCATTGTCCCGCCTGATACTGCTGTCCTCGAACCCAGATAAAGATCTTCTGCGTCCAATCAGAGATCCCTGGAACTGTTTCAGTATTTTCAGCTTGCTTTATCATTCTTTCTCGTATCCCTCTGCCCAATTTAAATGGATCACCTTGCCTAACTACTTTCTTGTAATCCGAGCTCTACCTTTAGAATGAGGTGGCTGGGATGAGCTTTGCCACATAATTGGTCTTACCAGAGGAGCATTCCGGGCATTGTCCATCACAGGCGTTGGTGCGGTGGAGTACGTATAACTGAAGAGGCGGTCGATGATCCTCAGGGGAACACCACCTCCTCTGTCTGAAATCTTAAACCAACAAACAAGGCATCAGAGCTACCCATGAAAAACAATGTGCATTTGTCTCTATAAAAATGTCTTTCTGTCACTGAAAAGTCACTTACTATACGCCTTTGAGCTATTGCTCAAAGCGGACAGACTACTCTTAGTGATTTTTTAATTCTCTCAGGAGAGACTCACAAGAAAATTAGAGAATGGTTACCTTAATTGTAAGATCTTCCTTCCCCAGGACCACGGTCACCTCAACTGGTGTAAGGGAAGGACAGTTTTCCTGGTGTTCAACTGTTGCCCTCATTGCGTTCTAGAGAAAACAAAAACAGAAGAAACTCAATGGCAGAAGAATGAGGGACAACAGTTATCTGTTTTTTTATGTATAAAATAAAACAGTACAGAGAATTATTCGAAGTTCCTATATCTTTAAGGTTAGTAGTTAAAACAGCTCTGTAAATAGCCATTTATGAATATGTCACATAGGATGTGTGATAAAAAATATTCATTTTACCATGTAATAAAGCTCCTGGGTGTAATGTCTAATAGAAAAACCATTCTGCTAGTTGTCAGGTTCTTATTCATCAGCTTAATTTAAACATACACATGTTTTTTTTTTTATCATCCATTTCCTGGCTCTCTATTTTCTGTCTTTCCATTACATTTTACATCCAGACACCAAACACTATCACATAACAAATGAACAGTGAATCACTGAACCAATTTATTAGTTTTTAGAAAATTTGCTGGGAAAAAGTTGTTACCATTGAAAAGGATAGTAAGTAATTCTAATTTAAATTTCAATTTGCATGAGATAATCATTTTAACTTTTGCCGGTGATATCAATCTAAATCTATGAGTTGGACCATTCAATTTAAAAGTAAATCAAATCAACAAAAAAGCATCTATTGTCCTTTCACAGGGAAGAAACTCAAGTTTTCAGACAACTGGATGAGTCTTA
Source organism: Carollia perspicillata (assembly GCA_004027735.1). Taxonomy (NCBI): domain Eukaryota; kingdom Metazoa; phylum Chordata; class Mammalia; order Chiroptera; family Phyllostomidae; genus Carollia; species Carollia perspicillata. The sequence continues at coordinate 7,067 of PVKM010025326.1, read as the reverse complement.
TACAGATAGAGTTTTGGTTTATTTCACTCCTTTTTCCTCTCTAACCTTCCAGCAAATTATCTGCTTTCTGGTTTCTGTTTGATATTAAGTTCAAAGCATTAGCTCAAGTCAAGTAAAATAGATCAGATATTTAGAGTATAATCAATACCTCATTGTACTAACATTAAGAACAAATTAGGAAACAGTAACTTCTGAGAGGAGTTATATCAGAATTAGAAGTAAATTTCACTTTTTTAGGCTTCCTCCTCCCTAGTCCAGATGACTCTTGGAAGCATCACAGAGCTTTGGGTGTTTTTCTGTCTTTTGGTGGAAATTGAGTTGTAGTTTGGTCTTAGAACATAGGAGAGGATCTGATTTGAGCACCTGGCTACCCCAGACCTGTAACATCTGCGTCCTCTGGGCTTCTTAGAAACGCATAGTCTCAGACCTAGAGAATCAAACTCTCTGCCAGGGACAGAGCCTAAAGATCTGCATCTTCACAAGCCCTCCGGGTGACGCTAAGGGGCATGGAAGTCTGAGAAGCACTGCCCTCTGGTCTTGCCACGGAAAGGGCACTGTGGATCAACAGCAACACCCGTTAGCTTATTAGAAATTCAGTATCTCGGGCGCCACCCCAGACCCACTGACTCAGTATTTGCATTTTAACAAAACCACCATGTGATTCATATACACATTGAAGTAGTTCACGGAAGGAACAGACTGTCCTCTGAGCATATTCTAGACTCGGGTTGTGATCCTGCCACTGACAGGAATTCTGGACCTGAACCTCTTGATCTGGATTTGGACCAGTCTGTGGGGGTGGAAGAAACAAGGCCTCATTCCCTGAAGTCTTCACCCCATGAACTTTCTTAATGAATACACGAATGAATAGTCCTTTGTTGGACACCTGAACAAATAATGGGGAGCTCTGAGACACCATGATTCATGCTGCGCATTCTCGAATGCATGGCGATGCTACAATGAGCTCTATGTACCCTTTCGACCATTAACTGTACCCTCCTTTTAGGTGCACAGAAGCTCACTTAGCAGAAGACAGTGAGCCTCCTGTGTAGTCAGAAATGATAAAGGAACTTAAAATGCAGCCAGTGAATTTTTAATAAAAAAGAACTACAATCATGGTGAAGCGTCATACCTTAAATAGTTCAAAGAGCATATGGTGAAGGTGAGAAGGAACATACACAATGTGAATTGGTTGTTCTGGAGATTTTGCTAGGGGAAAAAATGAAACTCATTAGAATCAGTAAGCAAATACTTCATTAAAATAAACATCCACATCTATTGGACCAATATTTTAGACTTAAACAGGGTTGGCATACTCCCCCCCTCCTCACTCCGAAATCCTACCCTAGAACCTTCCCTCTTAAACAGAAAACACAACTGGCTTATTTTCAACATGCTGTTACAGTTGCTGCCTAGTGCTCTATGATGAGTTTTTGCATTTCTCTACAAATGTATGAAGCAGATGAAGTGTGTGACGAGGGTGCTATAAATTAGATTACATGGATTATTTTTTTCTGTTTTCCAAACTTTTGTACTGGACAATATCATTGTAAGAAAGAAGAAAAGATGAATGTGTCTATAGGGTGACATCAAAAATAAAGCTAGCTATAATTTTTGTATTTGGAAATCGAAGTAACACATAGAAAACTATGGGAAAATGACATGTCTGATTATTCTTGATTTTTATCAATCAAATATCAAATCGTATAGACTAAATATGCTCAAAGTTCACCAAGAGGCTAAAGAAAACAGGGAATAAAACCTCATAATACTGTTTGAAAAGAAAAATAAAAGAATTGTCCTCTGGTCTGCCAGGCCTTGGCAATGTTTGAATCAGAAAACACAAGGGCTGGCTCAGTTTGTTCTTTATTTTATCAAACAGTTCACGCAGTTTATCTAAAATTATGCAACAGTTTTGTTAGTGTTTAGAGATATTTTTCCATCTTTATTTGTAGTTTTATTTTTAGTTTAGCAATCAATTACATTTGCATATCCCCACCCCATAAGTAAGTTAGGCTACTCATAATTTGAGCAACTTAATTTTCATTCTCACCACCAATGAACATTGTTCATGTATAACTATTATTAGGAAAAGATGTTGACTTTGAATTGAGAAGAGAATGTTATTCCAGTCTAAGTATGCTGTCAGGCTTTGAAAGCAGCTATGGAATGGGATAAAAACAGTGCCTCGCATTTCTCATGAAATCCCTTCAGTAATGCAGGGAGACTGTCTTTTCAGGTACCCTTCAGTTGAAGCTGCTAAATAAAGTATGCTTTGTTTCCAAAACTGGTATATATTTATAGCGCATTAAAAATAATTTTGGTGAGAACATTTAACATGAGAGCTACCTTCTTAAATATTTAAGTGTACAACGTAGTATTGCTAAGCACAATGCTGTCCAGCGGATTTCTAGAAGTTACGCATCTTGCGTAAGTAGAATTTTACACCCATTGAATAGCGACTTCTCACTCCCCCCTCCTCCCAGCCTCTAGTAATCACCATTCTGCCCTCTGCTTCTTTAAGTCTGACTTACTTTAACTACCTCATGTAAGTAAGGATCAGTCCGTGTCTGTCCTCCTGTGACTGGCTTATTTCTTATAGTGCAACTTAAAGTACTTTTGTTTCCAGTTCTTATGAGTAACCTCTTTCGGAGGATATCTCCACTGCCAGGTGGCTCCTCCTACTTCTGGCTCCTCTCCACCCTATTCTGCAGTAAGCATCTTTCTTCAATCTAAGATACTGGAACTAAATTCTTACTCTACATACTGAACTCTTCTTTATGAGTCATCACTAGCAACTGAATATGCTCAATTGGAACTTTCCAGTTGAGATAAAGAGAATCTTGGTTCCAAAATTAAAAAGTGTGCAAACTAGGCACATTCAGAAGGGAAAATTGGGACATAGAAGTTGCTCTGTAGTTACACTATTAACCATGGTGGGAGGACACTGGATTTTACACAGATTAAAATATATTTTATTCACAACTTACCATTCACTTGCGTGAGCTTTAATTCTGGAGATGTTAAATAATACTGATCACAAAGCATCCTTGAACTCTCAAAGGCATCTGGAATAGAAGGTGTTTTTCCAAGATGATGAAATGAATTTGTGCCAAGTAAAATGTTCAAGTGACCTTCAGTACGCACACTACTCTTAAGCTAAAATATGCATTAGAGTACAAGTTTATGTATATGAAAAAATACCTTTTAAGTATTTTATTGAAGAAAGAGTTATGACAGTGTTCCAGTTACAGCAGTAGGAATATGCACACATCAGAGATCAAATACTATATAAGAATGGGACACATTAACCTGACATTTGGATTTTTCATAATACTATAAACACAGTTTTAGACTCCTGATCTTCAAAAGCAAAAGACTTTCATGACAGTATTCATAAAAATATAAAGGGAAAACTCTGAGTATAAATTCATTTACAGAGTCATTGCAACTGTGTGCAGACCATGTAGTACACATTTTCAATAAGGGAAGTGAAGAAATTACCTTGGATCACTGCTACTACATCACAGTTGGGGTCAATGCTTCCAATGTGGCTTGGGTTTCTTGTCTCTGAGTCACTAAATAAAAGAACTGTTGGAACATAAATATGAACATGTTATATAATAGTCCATAAAAATCAGGATAATAATGATTAGAACTACCTACCACTGACCCAACAAATGTGACCCACCAAATAGTCTGGTTCGTAGATGGCTTATAGTCTACACCCACCTCCGTATATCATGGTTATGATCAACCAACTTACTGTGCTGGTTCATTAGCATCCGGGTAGAAATACGGTTCATGTAAAATCGATCCAAGAAATATTGAAGATTTTGGTTGGTGACTGGGTCAACTGTGCAGCCGTCTTTATATTCTATGACTCCTTGTGCCATTGTAGGGACTACATTGTGATTTCTGTTTCGAACTTTGATGAGAGTATCTACAAAACTAAGCCAAAACACATTTGCATTTAGTGAAGGTTCAAGTAAGGTTCATTCACGTCTATTTCTTAGATTATAAGTGTGCATATCATTTATTATAGAAGACCTCTGGAAATAGTCAAAGTTTTAGACACTTAATCTAATGCACAGAGCTTACTCTGATAATGTTTTCTGGTCTTCTGGGTTTCTCTCGTGGAACTCCACCAAGTCCATCAAGCTCTGGATGTACCTGTAAAGTGACAGGTGTGCTTTAAGTTTTTAATTGAGTAGTGAGATATGAGTGGCTGAAAACAGTATCTTTTCCAAATGATTTGAAAAGAGAAAGTATTATGCTTAAAATTAAAACTCCAAGACATTAGGAAGACAATATCTCAAAAGAAAAGGTACAACTTTAATCCTTAACTTCCTAAATTAAAATTTTTATTCCTTTAACTATTCCAGATCTGTTTTCTGTTTTGTGTGGCAAATGTATTTTTTAATAGCAAAAGCCCTTAAAAGCAACATTTTAAGAAAACTTTCATATTTTTTCCTAATCCATTTACAGGTGAATAGAAGTCTTGAAAGCAGTACATACTATGGATTGAATATATACTTCAGATTGTAATTGTTTAATGGGTATGTAATACATATACTCGTTGAATCAATGAACAAAAAGCTGTGCAGTCAGTGGATTAAAGTGAGGCTCTGGTGCCAACCTGCCTCAGTGCATATCCGGGCTCTAGTCTCTGAAAATCTGCTCCTTTGGATTATCTGTGCTGTCTAAGCCTCAGTATCCTTATTTATAAAATGAGATGATTATAACTGACAGAGTACTGGCTGTGTGCTACGTATTCTACATGCTTTTTAATGGGCTACCTCATTTAATTACACTCAATATCCCTTTGAGGCATATACTTTATTCTCCTCAGTAAGAGATGGGGGAATTGAGGCATAGAGAATTTAAGACACTTTCCAAGCATTCCACAACTAAGAAGAGGCAGAAGCAGGATGTGAACCCAGAGCCTGTGTTAACTGGTTTGTAATGAAAAAAGATGAGGCCCTCTATGAATAGCAGTCATTCATATCTATTTCTAGGATAGGATTCCTTTTATAATATCAAGTTGTCTTTTATTATTTAAAATACAAAGCAAATTGTAATTGTCAAAGAGTTTTCATATTTCCCCTAGAAATAAAAATTATATTGTGAAAGAATCTCCTTTTTCAGGACAAAATGTCAGTTTCTAGTTTTATAACTGCCCTTATCATAACTTACTTTAAATAAAAAATTCTTTACATGTTTCAAAAGTATTTACTATTCAAATCACCTGTTTCCCAACTATGATACTAATATATTGTAAGAATTCATACTCAGATAACTGTCTTAAAACTAGAGACTGTTTCGGAATGGTTCACTACTTACCAGCTTTTAACTAACTGCACTGAAGAGGTATTTATTAATCGATCAGGAAGGATATCAATTTCCTTTAGGATATTGGCAAGCCTCACAGGCAATTCTTGTCTCAAAAATGCAAAAGAAGTTCTTTCACATGCGTTTTCCGAACCTGTAATAATTCATGTTTATTTAGTATTGGGAAACAAGTACGTCTAAATGATGTGTTCAAATAGCATTAACTATCGAATATTAAACACATACATAGATCGTAAAATTATTTTTCAGTGCTCCTTTCCGCAGCACATATTCTAAACACTGGAACGATAGGGAAGTATAGCATGGCCCCTGCACAAGGATGACACACAAATTCGTGAAGTGTTCCATACTTTAAAAAATAACTAAAGTACAATAAAATTATTTTCACCCTCAGTTGGTTTACAGTTTATACATAATTGAGAAGTATCGTCTTGTCTTTTTCTTTTTTAAATTACCAATATGGGAATTATCGTTGTTTTTTAAAGAGGGTCCACTTCCATGAAGTCAGACCACCCCTACAGCTCTTAATAATCATTAGGAGACAATGCAGGGTTTGGTCAAGGCTACAATGTTTAGAGTTCCAGTTATGAAATTGGAGTGGGAGATCAGAGAGCAGGTGGAAATTGTGATATTTCCAGATTACTAATAAATAAATAATATCACATTTAAATCCTTGAAATTTTCCTTGTAAGATTGTTGTGGAAAGTCTATAAATACTTTCGGCTGTTTTGCAAATATTCTTAAAAACTTTAATGGTAGAAAAGCAAAGAAATTTGTTAGGAATGCAGAGCTGTACCCTGTGAAGGGCGGCCAAGGGCTAAAAACATCAATTAATTTTAGGCTAGTTCATAATGTTAGAAATCTTTTCCAAGAAATCCTGTGCGGCGAAAGGATCAAGTTTCTCATTCATTGTTAAATGCCAACCGAAAGCAAAAGTATTTTGACAAATGCTTTGGACGGAAAGATGAGCTCAAACCATCCAGCATCAGTGGAGCTGAAAGTGGCTTCTACCTGTAGACAAAAGCTGTCAGCAAGAAGGCGGATGTAGAAGTCAAAGTGGGCTGGTGGTCGAGGATCCAGGCTTCAGCAGAAAGTCCAACCCCAGTTCTTTTTAAACAAGGAGGCCAGCCCTCCCTGCACTGGGACTTAAAGTTAAGGCAGCTCCCCAACCCCAACCCCAACGCCCCCGCCGGGACCCTCTGTCCTCGCTCACCAAAGTCCAGCAGCTGCTTCATGGACAGGGGGGACGGGCTGTAGCGCGAGAAATGCTCGACTTCACGGGGGACCAGGCTAGCGCCGCTCAGCGAGCGGGCGCTGCGCATCACGAAGCGGGCTGCCTTCATCTTGATGCCCACAGGACCTGACCAGGGCTGGCTTGCGGGGTGAAGGCTGCAAGGGACAGAGTCCCAGACGGAGGAGCGGGCGGGTCGCTCCCGGGCGAGCAGCGCAGGAGTGCTGATGGGCTGGTGTACCTCTGTCTGGGCTGAGGGTCAGGGGTGTTACGGAGCAGAGGAGTCCGGCGGAGAGTCAGAAGGAGCGGTGAGTCAAAGGAGCAGCAAGTGTCTTGAGACTCCAGAGCTCGCCTAGCCACCGCCGGCCGTCTCCTGCGGTTTTATTCGTTTCCCCCGCACCCTCCCCCCAACTCCAACGGGGAGGAGTCACTGGGACTTGGAGACGCGTCCAGAGCCTGGGACCGGGCCAATCCACTCAGTGAA
>PVKM010025325.1:0-20008 GCA_004027735.1 Carollia perspicillata | reverse complement strand
ATGTACTTTACAGAGTGGTCCCCCTGATATTTCAAGTACCCACCTGGCCGCATACATAGTTACTATGATACCATGGACTGTACTCCTCATGCTGTAGTGTGAGTCTCTGCTACTATTCTATAATGACCAACCTGTACCTCTTAATCCTTCCACTGTTTTTCACCCAGGCTCCCAGTCCCCCTCCCCTCTGCCAACTCTCAGTCTATTCCCTTTATAACTCTGTTTCTATTTTGTTTGTTTATTTTTTATATACATGTGTCTTTCTTAAATATCTTCTTTTTCTATGTAGTGCAAAACCCACTCCTTTTAGACAGATTGGAGTAAAATGTATGCCATATTTGTTTTTACTTTCTCAAAAAAAAGTAATTTCTGTTTACTAAGAGGGCATTAAATGATTATAGGGGAAATGGGTCAAGATTATTTACAAGAAATATCTGGAAAAATTAAGCTTTGGATATATCCTAAGCGTATTTCAAAAACAACTTGTACTTTGTTATTTATACAAATCATAATAAATTTTAAAGAAAAGAATAACTTTATTATAAAATAACTAGCTAACTTTTAAATGAATTCAGAATTGCTAAATTAACTAAGAAAGTATATATTTTAGAAACTTATCAAGTTAGTTAACATATATTGACACATTCTCAATAAGTAGCCCTAGAGTCTCTAAAAAATCCACATCCTTATAAATCAGAAATTCATTTGGTGTTATATTATGGGCCATACTCATTAGCTCTAGAAAATATCAGAATCTTTCTGAATATTTAAAAATAGATTTGTGTATAACTACTGCTAACTTCTGTGCAATTCTGGTTTAAATAGTTGCTTAGAAGTGTGTTCTGTCACACCTTGAGAAAAATAAATAGTGAGCTGGATGCCAACTTAAATTTCAATTTAAAATCATGCAAGATAGAAAAAAAGCAGCATAAGTCAAGTCAATTGGCAAACTGGAAGGGGAAAAATGCAACTTGTATCACAGACAAAGGTTTAAAAAATTAAAGGACCAATTCTCTCTCACTTCGCTCAATGCAGACAAAGGACATACAACCAAATCACCAAAAAAAGAAATGTGAGTAGTCCACAAATATATGAAAAAATGTTCAATGGTTTTGCTTAGTCAGAACTTTAGGAAATCTCTATTTTTTTCTTGGGTTACTGAAGAACAATCTTTTTAAAAACTAGAAATTAATTGTTTAGTAACTGGACTTTTCTGGAATTAATATTCTCCATATCAAGAAAAAAAGTCATGTTTTTCCCCTGGAATTAAGTCATTGAGAAATGTGATTAACAAATATCTGATGTCTATGACTTTTTAATTGCAAGAAATCAGTGAGACTTCATTCCAATTACATTAGTTATCCATGGGAAATACTACATATACCAACTATGCGTAAAATACCATATTGCCTAAGTTAGCTTATGTTATTGAGCAATTCTGTTAACCTCTGGCCTTACATTTTTTATCTGAACAGTGGGGGCTGGACAAATCGCTGTTTGAAGCTTTTTCTAGAGCTAGTATTCTAACTGTGTTTTGTTCACCTTTTTGTACACCTGTGATATGTAAGTTAGTTTCATTTAAGCTTCACAGTCTATGAAACTTAAATGAAATATTGTATATGCACCATTATAATGAGAAGGAATAAAAGGTTTTATCTTTGCAAATCTACTTATGGAATATGCTTTGTAATATATATACTTTTTAAAGCCATCAAAAGCCAACAGGAAACTAAAAGAAAATACATTCCTTCTGAGAAATGCTCTCCTTCCTGTATTTGATTATTTTCAAAATACCTGCTTTGGTGTGGCACGCCATGGTAACACTCTTGCTGGTAACAGCTATTGGCTGGCAGGTGCTTACCAAGTGCAAACAGAGGAGGCATGGCCCCCAGGACCAACATCAAAAAAGACAGCGTATCTTCTGTCTAGCCATTCTCTTTCAGGTTTTCACAAATAACTAAGTTGTAATTCACCAGGGCAGTGGAAGGCCTTCTCTGAGAGCTCTCCAGTCCATTCATGCTGCTACCCTCACCTCTGAAAAGCATAATGTAAATATACCAATTTAGGAGGCAAAGAATCATCTAACATTGTTTTACTTTAAAGCAGTTGACCTCTGTTTAATGGCATTCACACACACTTACCTGAGTTCATAAAGCCTTAAAGAAGATCTACCACACAGCTCAAAACCTGGTCTGCAAACATGCATATTTTCCGTTCTCTCCTCGTTTTCTTTTGGCAGTTTGACAACATCTTTAGGAAAAATTGGAGGAACCACTAGTGTTTACTCTCCTACTTCACTCAGAGCCTTGACTCTCTTGAGTTCTGTTCCTGTTAAACTTTAGAAAGTTCAGTCGATACCCTTCTGTGAACTTGGTAACTAAAGTGATCTCAAAAATAAGGGACAGACATTAGCTGCACCTCAAGGGCTGACTTACTTGCCTGATTTATGAGGGTTTTCTGTGCAGATAGTTGTAGTTCATTCTGTTTAGAGACAAATCCAGCTTTGTTCTTAGTGTCTAATTATTCTTGCAATTAAAATCTCTCAGACCTTTCCCAGCATTTGGTAAATCCATGCACATGGAGAATGGGCAGAAACATGTTAAATCACTTGACAGCAACACCTCTTTATTTTATTAATTAGTACATATTTATTATGCATCTACTATAGGCCTAGAAGTGTCTGAGCAGTGGAGAAAAAGCATTAAAACCATCCCTCCCTCATGAAGTTTGTCCAGCAAAATATGGAACAAGGTTCAGAACATCATATGGAGCCTCAGTTGAGTCAATTCAAAATAAGTTAAATAAATCAACAAGAATATCTTCAATTATATTAAGAATGGTTTGATGATTCCCAGGGCTAGAAATTTCACTGATTGGAAGGAAGTTTGTGTAAAAACTCCAATCATTGAATCTAATCTAATACCTGTAACTAGAAAACCAGACACTAGCCATACTTTTTCTCTGTTAAATTTCTCTGTTTTTTCTCATGGAAAAAAAAAAGAAGAAACTTACTTCCAAGCCTAGAAATAGATGAGAAAACATTTTTACTGCTTCACTGAGCTACAACTAACATATAACACGGTGTACAGATGGTTGTATAGAATAGATTCTCTGTTTTCACAAATAAGTGTCAACATTGAGCCACAGAATGTTGGGAACTGTCCTACCTGGTTTCAGAAACTGTAACCCCACCAACAGGGGAAAAGGCCCCATGCTAGCCGCTAGGGGGCCTTGGGACCATAAGCCACTAGGAGACAAAACTTATCCTCCCAGCGGGAGCACAGCCTCTGCCCCCTTTACTTCACCCTGCTTGGCCCCTGGAGGATGGCTGGATAGTCAATGACAGTAAGATTCCTCAAGAAAAGAACAACCTAAGACAAGCATGGTCACGAAGGGGCCATCAGGGAAGGGCTTAAGGGATTGTGGAGAAGGGACAAAAGATCCTTGCCCCTCAGCTTTATCATAGCCTGAGTCCTCATTCTATTTGTAAAAAGTCTCCTAATCTCTTGGCTGCCTTGCTTCCCCTACCTGATTTAGGCCTGGAAAAATGCTGAAGGGGGGTACAGCCCTGTGCCAGAACTGGCAGTTCCCAGCGGGGGGCGATCAGGCCTAAGAAACAATGCATAAAGTCCCATGAAAACTGCTTTGCTAAGAATGTCCTCAATTTAAATGTTAAGAGTCCAAGCGCAAAATAAGTTTGTTTCCCAAGGTTTTACAACCAATTGGTATCACCCTGTCTACCAGACCCCGACTCAAAAGGACCCCCAAGATCCCAGAAATGTTATCTGTAAACCATACCTCCTTTCTTTGATATGCATTCCTATGCAAGCTAACTCAATAAAAGCCCACTGAGGGGCTTGATGCCTTTCTCCTCTAAGAGACTAGTCAGCCTTTCCTCCCTAATCAGATCATGTCTTGTTAGACTCATTCTCATCCACAACAGCAGGGGGCGCTCTGCTGGTGGATCGCACCCCCCACCCCGGCCCCCGCGTCACCACAACAGAACATTTCTGTTACATCACGCTTTCATACCTGTGATAATTAAGAAAAATGATAATTCCACTTTCTTGAGTTCTCTATTTATTACCTTAATTATACTTCCTCTAAGTAAGTGTTATCATGGAGTGTCTGGATTTAATAATCCAAGATTCTAAAGTCTTTATTTTATACAACCCCGCTTCTGTCATTTTGCTCAGCTGAAAATCCAAACATTGTGTTGGTCTGGGAGGAAGGGGAAATCCCATGATTTGTTGAACTCTGAAAGTCTTCAGTACATTTCAGATGCAGAATTGTTTAAATATATATAAAGTTCTGTAATCCCAGAAGATGCATTTGAGATTTGTACTGAGATCTTCCATTTCCTCACCATCCTCTTATTCCTCAACCCTTTGTGATAGTTTCTATCACCATTCTATGAACAAAGTAGATGCTGATATAAAAGTTGGGTTATTAAAATGTTTTCTTTACCTGATTTCACATGTAATGTGGTCAATATAGAAAACTGAAAAGCACAAGTAATGAAATATGCATAATCCTATGAACTATTAGTTACTTTGGTATATTTCCAACTAATCTCTCCTTATGCATATCAATAAACTACTTTTGTTTTATAAAAGAAATGCCAAAAGTACTGATTTGGAGTCTGCTCTTTTCACTTAAGAATAGAGCATAGTTTCTCATATCAATATTTTTTTTACATTGCTTACTGCATAGAATTCTATCCCATTTGTCACCTAACAAAAATTTCTTCTACTTTTGCTAGACACTTATGATCTTATTTTTTTTTCCCAGAATTATACATCTTTGCTCACAGGTCTGATGACCTCTGTGGGATGAATTCTACGTGGAACTCTTGCTTTAAAAGTCATGTGCATTTAAAAACATCAAAAACACTTGACAACGTTATGTTAAAAACTAAACTTTTGTGAGTGCTGGTCCTCCCAGTATTTACTCACCTTGTTTGACATTTTTATTCTTTGCAACTAGTAGGAGGAAAATGTTAACTTTTTGTTTGTTCTTTTAACTGGTCAAGTTACCTTTTTCTTTTATTAGTCATACAGGTTTACTCACAATTCTACAAATAAATCTTGCTCGTTCTTATATTTTTAGCATTGAGAGGCTGTTTCATCAGAAAAATTCTCCCTATTATTAATCCCTACCTATTCCAACAACAATGGCATTCATTGCTTCCAAGAAATTGGCAGTAACTTGTCCTCACCATTTTCATTCATGTATATTTCCTCTTCAACAAAACAGTCGCTCAAGGGCAAGGCCTCATATGCTTATGGCCAGTTTATTAATTTACCTTCCCAGCGTTTCTCTCAGAGGAGTAGGGGCAAAGTCATTTACATTGGGATTGGTGGTGCAGTGGCCAAACCATCTTTGTGATTTTGAAATATAGCTGGCTTTGAGAGGATTCAGTAGCACACCTTCAGCTTCTCAATACTTGAGATCTCAAGTATTGTCCCTAATAATGCCTGATTAATGTCAAATGTTGACCATGGGCCCTGGCACTACTGACAGTCTGGAGGCCCCATGACAAAGGGGAGCCTTGAAGGGCGTTGGCCCCTATGCGAACCGCTGTCCAAGTTTCGGAGTTTCTATTTTCGCGTCGGTGCGCTTTATTCTCCTATCAGCGGCTCCGGAAATACCGCAAGCTTGGCTGGCCCAGCTCTAGTGCCCTCTCCACCCTTCCTGAGTAGGGCGGTAACCGCCTATTTCGAGACGCACGGATGAAATACCACTTCCCGCAAACTGCGTCAGTGCTTCCGCATAGGTATGGAGTTAGTCCCAGGGAGCGTGGGCGGAGCCTGAGCTTCCCGCGAGGCTGATTGGTTTAGGCCCCTGCCAGGCCTACGCCCGGTTCCCTCCCCAACCAAGGCACCAACCCAGCACCGCAGCCCCGCCTTGCAGCCCGCCTTTGGCCCCTCCCGACCTTAGTTATCCGTCACTTCCGCTCGGGCGCAGTCCAGGCGGGACACACCCGCGGTTCCGCGCTTAAGCTGCTGTGAGTCTGAAGTTTCGCGGGGTGTGGACCGGTTCTCAGGTTCTCAGGACCGCTGACCTCCCGGAAAATGACGGCTTCTTGGGGGTCTCGGACGACATCTGCCCGCCGCCCCGAGAGTTCCTTTTCTTCTTGGAGCTTTGTTGGGATCCTCCTAGTGGTCCTCGTGTTCCTGCTACCCACATCGACCGGTAAGGGCCTGGAGGAGGAGTACCCTCCGGGGTCGAACTGCAGCGGGTCTGGGAGTAGACCGACTGGAGCCGAGGGCGGGGAGAGGTTTGCTTGGTGGATAGGGTAGGAGACGCAGGGCTTGGTCGACCCAGGTGTTGCAGAGTTGGGGTGACGGCGTGGCCAGAGCTCCTCCGGGTTGTGCTGTGCATGATTTCAGGGGTTTGGGAACTCCGAAGTGCCAGCGGTGAAGGTTGTTTCGTGATCGACACTGAGCCTTGCGGGGTGCTGGGTGCGGCTAGTATTTGCCCTGGGCCAAGCAAAAGCTTGCAGGTGTTTCGGGACCGAGCAGTGCGGGTTAGGAATTTCAGACCCTCTTCTCAAAGTGACGGCTTTATCTTGAGTGCCCAGATGCATGGGGATATTGCTAGGGCCTCACGGTGGGAAGTGTTTGTAGTGTTTCCTAGGCAGGGTGGTGTTTTGATGAGTGGAGTGTTTGTACCCCACTGGGTTGTGTACTGGGTGCCGGAGCCAGGGCCGGGTATTAGCGGGTTTGGGCTTTACGGAAGTGGCCAGGGTGGCTGTGCTGAATTTGGGGCAAAGAAGCTCATTGCTTGCTTTATATGGGCACTGGGCACATATTCAGCCCTGAAGTGAGAGATGCGGTTTTGGAAGAGTGCCCAGTGCTTTTGTGTTTAAAGTTAACAGGCTCCTTGTTGCCTAAATTCATATTAGTATTAATTTACAGGCTGTTGCGCTCCCCGCCCCCCAGTGGTCTTCTTGTTCCCTTTGAGTATACGCAATTGTCCTATTCAATTACCAAATGGCTTTTTTTACCTTTTTTTTTTTCATTAGGTTAAGTCATATTTGAGAGGACTTGCAAAGTAACCTGAAAAACATTGGTACACAAACCTAGTGAGAATTCAGTATCCTAAGAAACAGACAACAAATAATGTTAATATGGTTTTCCCCTACAGATCATAAACTAAGGCTGAAGACCCATTCACTATAAATTTGCTTTGTTTTTCACTGAATGGAATAAGTACTTTCTATGCTAAAAAGACACGACATGCTTATTGTATAAATTATACACAAAGGGTCACCAGACCGGGGCCTGTCCCTGAGTCATTCTGTCTGTGGCCAGATGTAGTGTGTGGGTTCTTGACTTTGTGTAGGAAAGATTTCATGACAGGAGTCCAGGTGACTGTGAGGATACATTTATTAAAGCTGAGAACAATGAAACACAAGGAAGGGCTTAGCAGAGAAGAAGCAATAGGAGAGCCTAGGCTTGGCTGTCTTAGTTCACTGGAAGTCAGAAACAGGGGCCTTTGGGACAGGTTCAGGGGATCAGCCTGGGACAAGCTGCCAGCTGCCCATTGCCTGAGAGTTTAGAAAACACGCACCTGTGAAGAAAGAAGTGAGGGTAGAAGGAGGGAAAGGATATGATGCAGGCTGCTCCAAAGAGGGAGAGTGTGCACTGGGTCCTTTTTCTTGAGACTTTTATCTTATGCTTGCAGGTGGGAATCTTAGGGGAGGTCTCAGGGGAGGGTATATGCTGTATTCATCAGTTCTCCGGGTGTGCTTTTTTAGGGTCACGGTCTTTGCTGATTAGTCAGTGACAGGGCAGGTCTTTAGTCCTTGCAGTTGGTCCTGGTGTCTTCTACCTGGTTTTGCTGCTTTTCTGGGCCTGGAGCTGAAATACAACTTAGGCCAAGATGTTATCTCCAGGGAGGAAAGGTTACCCTGGGGGTGAGGTCCTTATTTTACCAATTTTGCCCCATGCCAGGCACTTGGGGCCTTTGCCCTGGTGACAGTCTGCACCCGACTGTAAATTGCTTGGCCACTGTGTTTGGCTGTCTCTCAGTTCCCCTATTTCATTTGCCAAGGAATTTTCGTAGCGTCTCACTATTTTGTCTCAAAAGGACAACCATTGAATACTTTTGTGTATTTCTAGCTGTCTTATATGCATGCGTATTTCTACACCCAAGTTATTTTTGGGATCCTGTTGCATGTACAGTTTGCATGCTTCCTTCTGTCCTGAGCAGAATTCATTCAATGAATATTTGCCATGAATGTGCCATGTCCTGTGCTGGTTCTGGAGATACACTGGTGAGCAGTAACAAACTATTCCTATTTTCCTGATCCTTTTTCATTTATTTGTCTTTTTACACCTGCACCCCCCCACACAAACATAAACAGGGACTGTGTTTTGCCCACTGTTAGATCCCCAGTGCCAGGCACACAGTAGGCAATCAATCAACATTTGCTGAAATTTATTAGGACTAGCAGACAGTAACCAAACCATAATAGTGGTATGTTATAACCCCAGACAGGTGCTCTGGAGGGAAGGAGCATGATTCTCTGACAGCAGTTAACAAATGACTGGTCAAAGGAAGACTTTCCTGCTCACGAGACAGGCCAAAGTCTGCTGCTTAGGGGCTTTGCACTTGCTGTCCCTCAGTGTGGGGACATTTCCTGCTTCCTCTTGCATAATTAGCTCCTTCTTACCCTTCAAACTCAGTTGCGATCTTACTCCCTCAGAGGAACCTTCTGTGGCCACCTTATCTCATGTAGACACACATACATTCAGTTCAAATCATCTCTACCTTGTAGTTACTCTTTCAAAACTATGTTCTCTCCCCAGTAGAATACAGAGATCTTGCATGTCTTGTCACACTGTGGTTCCAAATGCTCCATTCTTTGTCTCAGTGTCAATACTCTTGTATCAATATTAAGTAACAGGAAGTTAAATATAATATTCAGCTGGGTCTTAGAGCTCGGGAGAAAAATCTCTCCTGTTTCTAAGAGGAACATTCCATTATCTGTTTTCCTTAAACAAATAGGCAGCCAGATACATCTCCAGCCAAATGGGTTTATTCAGGAACAACAGAAAATTGCATTTTGGGACACATGGTCCAAAGGTAAACTAAGAACAAGTCCAGAGGAAGAAAGAAGGGGCACTGAGAGTTTGAGGTACAGTGTCTTTTCATTGCTTGAGTTATGGCAGTCTGTCTTTGACTAAGCTGTTAATGGGCAAAGAGGAATCTTTCTTGTGATGAGGCAGCAAAATAGTATCACTTCCTGTGGGAGATGCATGGTAAGGTGTCTTAACAGTTGGGATCATTAGTGTGTGTTGATTGTTATGCGTGTAAGAGTTTTCTTTTTTAGCCTTCTGACTCCGTTTTATTTATTTTTATTTTTTAAAATATGTTTATAGAGTTTAGGGAGGGGGAAGAGAAAGAGAGAGAGAAACATCGATTGGTTGCCTCCCGTATGCACCCCAACCAGGGATTGAACCCACAACCTATGTATGTGCCCTGACAGGGAATTGAATCCCCAGCCTTTTGGTATGTGGGACAACGATCCAACTAAGTGAGCCACACCAGCAAGGGCTCCTGACTCCATTTTAAATGAGGTTTCTATTTATTAAGTTTCACATACCCTCCTTTAAATAAAGATATTTTTCCAAAATCATTACTGATTAAGAGTCAGGTTTTTCTGGATTCAGTGGCCTTTTGTCCCTTGATACCAGGAAGGACCTTTCCTGAGTGTCATGTTTCACGTGTTTCTCAGGAAAGGTCCTTCCTGGCATCAAGGGACAACATGTAAATTGTAAACCTGCTGTGATCACATTTGAGTGGTAAGTGGGGCAAGGGGAGATCTCTCAGGAATTACCCACTCCAGTTGGTATCTTAGAATAGTGAATCTGACAAAAGGATACTCAGAACTGAACGAATTAAGCAAGAGCTTTGGGAAGACACAATGCAGGAATCGAACATGAAGCAATGAAATAGTATCTTTACTTCAAAAGAAACTGTTTGGAACAAAATGTCTGAATAATGTAGTCTGTAGGCTGCAAATTCAGAGACTACAAATTGGATAAGAATCCATGATCAGTTATTAGTCTAGGTGAAATAGAGACTTCTGTGAATTTTAAGTCCCCTTACTGGTCTGGTCTGAACAGTCCTCAGGTGTACCCTGCATCAGTTTTGGGAAGTTTTTATCTTCAGGTCGCCAGGTGGTGTGCAGGCTCAGTCAGGATCACTTGATTTTATCAGATGTGTTGTGGAGTCTCTTGCCTGTAGTTTGGCAGCAGAAGGGTAGGTTAGCGGGACCTAACAGGGGCCTTTGTAGCGAAGTTGAAAAGAGCCTTTCTGGAGGTGTCTTTCCCAGCAGATGAAGTGTCCAGGGCGCAGTGTGTTGTTTAAGGTCTTCTTTTCCCTGGAGTGCACTGTGAAACGACTTTTTTAAAAAAATAGAACGTGGTTAATTTTGATATTAGAATTTAGGCCTTTAGAATATTGAAGTATATTTCCTTGCCTAAGCTGTGGATCAAAAGAGGCAGGGATCAGGTGCATTGGGCTCTCTGTGACTATGTCAAAGATTGAGAGTTTGAATTCCGAAGGAGGTGGATCTGAGATTTAGAAGGACCAGCCACAGTGCTGTTGGCCAAGGTATTTGGAGGATTTCTGCAAACGTAGCCATTTGAGTCTTAACGTTGTTAGTGCATTTGACTAAACCTGAGGATTGAGTCTGTCAGCACAGTGAAAGTGTTGTCAACCTGGCCACAGAGCACACACTTGTCAAAGCACCTGACTGGTAAAATGGGTTCCCTGATACCTATGGGTTCTGGAGGGGTTTTCTATGTAGGGACAATCTTTTCCATAAGGACTTAGCTGCAGAAGAGGCAGTTGGATCAGACTTTCCTGGGTTGTACTTTGGACAAGTAGGTGCTTTCGGGGGCCTTGTTAATAGTTCCCTACCAATACTGATTCATAAATGCTGTCATTTTGTCAGCGAACCAATGGTTTAATGCCCATACAGTAGTTAGGAGTAGGAATTTTAGAGCCTCTGGTTATTTGGCCCAAACCAGAGCTTTCTCTTTTCATCAGATCAAAAATTGTAGAATTTCCAATTTTGTTTTTCTTTTCCTGAGGCCAGTTAGTGAGCCACTATAGCCAGTTTTTGTAAGTTATCACTTGGGGAAAATACCCCTTTCACCGTACCAGAGGTTTGATTGCCCTTGGCTCCTTTTAAGGACAGCATTCCCAAGTTTAGAATGCCCTGGGATCTTAATGATAGCTAAAGCAGCAGGTAAAAGTGTAGCATCTAAAATTTTCTGAACACATGGGCCCCTTGGAATTTTTTTCAACTGGAAGTAAGAAAACCATGTTGCTTCCACAATATTCCAAATCATTAACTACTCTGAAAGCATCTCTGCTATCAGTCGAAATGTCAGCAGTTATGCCCTTGGTTAGGGCTCAGGCCCCTTTGAGCTTGCTGGGCTGTGGTAGCCAAAGGTAAAAATGCCTCTTCAGTTACACCAGAGGGTGTTGATAATCACATTCCAACATAATATTTGCCACTTAAATAAGAACCATTACTGAAACGTGAGAAGTCAGCCTTAAAGGTGTTTCCTCCAGATCTAATTAAGTCCTCATGCTTTTCTGGTTAAGGCCTTGTTGTGTCTGAGAGGACTCAGTTAGCACTTCTGCCTGACTCTTGAAATCAAGCTGTTCCATTGTGGCTGTGATGACCTTCAGGCCTATTCCTTTTGGAATCAGGCTGCTTGTGCCAAAACTGTGCTGGCCTGGAGTCCACCTTTGCTAATGTTGAAATACCATTTCTAATAATAGCAGTAATGGAGAATGGGTTCATATTAAACTAAGCATGAGTATTTTGACATGAAAGAAATTTAAAACTCCATAAAGGGAAATATCCAAAACTTAACCAATGGGGGGAAAATGCATATAGGCAAAAACTGAAGAAAATGATGAGGATTTGCAGATTATCGCAGGAACAAATTAGCTGAATAGTAAAGAATTTGAGTTTTGATCTGAGTGTATAGAACTGATAAATAGTGCTCATTCAGCTCTGATATTACGTACTAGAAATGCAGCAATGAATGAGATGAGGTCCTCAAGGAGGTGACAGCCTTGTAGGGAATAAAAATAAGAAAGAATTACAATACGAACAGGTCTATGAAAACTGGACTGGGATATCATGATGACATCCCAGTATTTTGAATGAGAGATGTCAAGAGCCTAAAGGGAGATGTGGCACCTCGGCTGAAACTGAAGGGTAAGTGGGTAGGAAGACTGACAAGGTCTCTGGTCAAAACTGAAGTAAAATGATGTGTGCAGGCCTGGAGTGCTAAAGTAATTCAAGTAATGTAACGGGCACACAAGGGATTGAATATGGCTTGACAATATTGTGCAAGAGAATCAGGAGTCAGATAGTGACAGATTGTATTGTAAAAATCGTTAGCCATGCTAAGGAGCCTTAGACATTATCTCAAGGGCATTGGGTATCCATTGAAAAGTATCTGGCTTGGGAGGTCCTTGATTACTGTGTCATAGTAATCTCTGGTAGCATTATGAAAAATGAATTGAATGGATAGTACCAAGGTAGACAAGGAGACCTATCTAGAAACTGGTCACAATCCAGATAAATGACGGTGGCTGTAGAAGTAAAGGACAGAGCTAGAGGGATGAACAGGCATTCAGTTGTGGAAACAAGAGATCTAGTTTGCTGGGTATGCGTAAATGTGAAGAATCAAAAAGGGTGAATTCATTAAAATAGCATGACACTTTCCATGTGGAGTTGTGTGGAGTGGCACTGAATATGTAGACCTAGCACCCCAAGTAGAGATCTAGGATGGAGAGGGATTTGGGAAGCAGCTCTTCTCAGGGGTAACAAGGTTGTGGGAGTATATCTACCCACCCAGGGGTCCGCAGAATGAAATAACAAGAGTTCCCAGAAAGACCATTAGGAACATCCCATGATCCCATTATCCAATCAGGCAGAGAAGGGAGACCAACCAGAGGACAAGCTGAAAACCAAGGTGATTGTGCTGTCCTGGAAACCAAAGAGCTTTTCAGACAGAAAGGAGCAAAGACAGAATGATCACTAGCTCCAGATGTTATAGACAGAGTAACTGGAATTACTGAGGAAGGAAATGTTAGGATTTGATGAAAAAACGAGGAAGCCAGTTAATGACTTTCAAAGTAATTTAAATGATTTTGTAAGCCTGGAAATGAGGAAGTGAGAAATAAAATTGACAGGTGTAGATGCCAGAGTCTGCATTTTGAGAAGCAGAGAACGTCTTTAAAATGTTGTGTGGACAGTGGGAGGAGGAGCAGGATGGTCAGGTTTCACCGGGCTCCAGTTTGGTGAGAGACCGTGATTTGCTGAAGGCACCATCTGGGTAGGGCTGTGTGTGTACTCATGTGAGAAAGTGACTTTAATTTTTGCACTCAGGTAGTGCTTACCTAATTTTGGCAAATGTAGAGAAGGTGAGCAGTTCCCTGATTCATAGCAGAAAACTATTTAATTTTCCTGTAACTTACCTGGAACATTGGGGATTTTCTGAATGCAGCCCATCATCATATTACATATTTCATCTATTGTTGAAGCCAAGTAATAATTGTATTTAAACTACCTAGAAAAAACTAAGTCAAGATGCTGTGTTTGTGCATCTGGGAATGTTTAGTCTGAACATCGTTACTGGAAGAAAATTCAGTGTTCTGAGCACGGGGGGAATTTGCTTAGTAAAAAGTGTGGTATTAGATTCTATTATTACAGTGTTTAAAGCTTGATATCGACTGGTGGCCAAACCAAAATTTACACTCTGCACATTGGTGGAAGCATGTCTTTCATGATGCATGTTAGTGGGAAGAAATACTTCTAGTTAGTTGAATGGATTAAACTATCTTACTGATTTTTTCCTTTTCCATACAGAGACTATATATGCGGAAGTCCTGTCAGGAATCCTCTCTATTGGCTTTCAAAGTAGTTGCTGAGATTGAATGCATGAAACAAAGAATACTTGTATAATTTAATCACAGGCATGCTGTTACTTGATTTTTTTTTTCTTGTTGGTTCCTGGAAATTCTAGGAGGATGTTATTCATTTGTATCTGAACAGAATTATATAGGATTTCTAGCCCATGTTTGTTTTCCTCTTGAAAGTGACAACATGTAGCTCAGGTTATTAAGTAAACGTAATGTTATAAAACTCACCTCTTTTTAAACAATGCTTTTAACTATTAATCCTCTTTTTAAACTGTTTTTAATTACTAAGGCTTTTTTTTCAGCATTTGATTGAGGAAAATTTAGATAACCTAGGTCAGCATACTGAAAATGTTGAAAACTTGTGCCAATAGGTGAATTTCAGGACATGATGGAAATGAAATATTAGACTATGTGTATATAGAGAATTTTAGAATTTAGAATTTGACTTCAAAGAAGAGCAAAATTTTACTTGTTTATCTTTACTAGTCTCTCAGTTTGAAGTGTGATCAATCCAAGGAGTAAGAAAGGAAAGATTCCTCAGGAATCAAAACAGATTTTTCTCCTTAGGTCCTTAACGTTGTAGGAGAGGCCTCTGCATTTTTTTAGCCCTTTAGGACTGTATGTGTCTCTATCACATTATTTTACATAATTGTTCTAACATACCTGTTAGGTTTTTCAAGCCCACAGATAATTGAAAGGAAAATGAATTGCTAAAGTAGAAATGATACTACTATTCAAGGGAGTGAAAACAGCCCTCCCCCAAAAAAAACGGAAGTAAAAAATTCTAAAAGCACAGAATATCATAGCTTTGCTGTAGGGATATATTGGATAAACAGCCTAAACTGCTACCTCAGACAGCTTCTGAGGTCATGAATGATTCATTGATTAGTGAAGGAAGATTACATTACTGTTGACCCTAGAACAACATGGATTTGAACTGCCTGCATTCACTTACACGCACATTTTTTTCTATAAATATAGTCTGGTTGGTGTCTGGGTTTCACATCTGTGGGAACAACCAACAGTATTTGCCATCTGAGGTTGGAAATTTGACAATGCAGAGGGCATACTGTGTGCATTATTCCCCGCTCCATCGCTTTATATACTTGAGCATCCAGGGATTTTTGTATCCATGGGGAGTCCTGGAGTCGATCCCCCACTGATACCATTTTTCAAGGGTCAGTTGTGCATTTAAAGTAATGTCAAGAAAGCGGGGGGGGGGGGTTTCGTATAAGGTCATTCACAGTAATGAAACTATTCACTTATAAAATGTTCGTTTCACTAGTATGAAATTAAGTCTTATATTTTGAAGTAATTTAGTCCATATTTATTTTGATCTATAAAATCCACAATGCTTAAATAATAATTACCTCTTACTTAGCACTTCTTGAGCACCCACTGGGTACAGAGTGTAGTAGGGAAATAAAGTATATGATTGATCCCTGACCTCTTGAAACTTGCCTCCTGAAAGGAGACTGAGCCTGAAGTGACAAGTCACCATCATCAGTTTGTGGTTCAAAGTGTGGACGGGTGATCTGATCGAGGGCTATGTTCTACAGAAGTCTTCTTAGGTGAATGATGAGTGTGATAAGAACTTAGAAAACTGGTGAAGCTTGCATACCTATAAATATATTTTAAAACCCAACATGTTGCTGCTGTCTGTTTGATTTACTGGTGAATGAATATTCACCTTATTCCCCAAGAAACCGAAAGCTAATGGAATGTTACTTAAATCAGATGTGGCACATCATTCTGTAAAAGCACAGATCACTCGCTTAAAATCTTGCCAATGACCTTCCCCTTTATTCTGTCCTAAATGCCTGCTGCCGGGCTATAATCCATGGCTTTCATGTTCTCATTCTGTTATGCTCAGATGCCTGTGGTGCTCCACCGAGATATGAATCCATGATGCTCAAAGGTAATTCTAAAGATACTTACTCTCCTGGGGACCGTGTAGAATATCAGTGTCGCCAAGGATACATGCGTATTGTTCCTCCTCTTCCTGCGTCTTCTGTGTGTCAGCCTAATAACACATGGGAACCTCTCCAGGAGGCTTGTAAACGTAAGTACACAAAACTCTTTACATTGCGCTAGAGACTTTCTCACATTTAGGATGTATATCCCACTATTATAATGGCGTTCTCATGTGAAAGTAGATTTTGGAAAGTAATGTATTTTTTAGGCTACAAAAAATTTCCAAGGAATCTTTTTCTTGGCAATTGGTTGTCTGGGTAAATGTGAATATTAAATTTGGTCTTTTAATAGTTAAAGAAAAAATAATATTCCCACGAATTCAGTAGAGCAATATAGAATTCTGGTTTTGATTCAAACCTGTTTTGAAATTTATATGAAACCACGAATTTCAAAATTTTCTTTTAGGAAAACCATGTCCACAGCTACCAGACCCCGTAAATGGCCAAGTCAATGGAACTTTTCAGTTTGGTTCAGAGGCTCACTATACTTGTAATGAGGGGTAAGTAGAGGAAATAGGTCAATATTACTAGTTCTGTTTTTGCTTTGCTTCTTTTCTAAGCATTCCTGTAATGTTGACTTCATTTGACTTTCACTGTGACAAGTTGTACTTAGAGCTAATCAACTCTTGGGCTTTTTATGGAGACTAAAATATGTGTAATGAAGAGAAAGAAATTCCAATTGAAGTAAAGCCCAATTGTATAATGATATATAATAATAATAAGCCTGTTGTTAGTATTAAAAATGTAGTAATCATGATGGCTTTTCCTTGGCATTGAAGTGTACCCTATTTACTTATTTTTTTATAATTTTTATTTTTTATCTTCACCTGAGGACATTTTTCTCATTGCTTTTGAGGGGGTGGGCGCCGTCGATTGGTTGCCTTCTCACAACCTGGGTATATGCCCTGACCAGGGGTCAAACCTGCGACCTTTCCATCTGCAGGACCACACTCCAATTGGCTGAGACACACTAGCCAGGGCCAAAGTGCACCCACAAAATGGCCAACTCTTAGAGTTGTAGAAAGGTTTATAGAAATGGGAGGTAGGATTGCCAATCAAAAACAATCTTATATTGAAATAACTCTGTCAGATGTTACCACATGAAAATTGACCTGGTTAGCTTGGACCATAATATTAGTCAAGGTCCTTTAGTACAGGGGTGTCAAACTCATTTTCACTGGGGGCCACATCAGCCTTCAAAGGGCCAAACTTAATTTCAGCTTCTTAACGGTTAAGGAGTAAGTTACATTTATACAATCCTAAAGTTATTTTGGCCATTTAGAGGCAACGGGGTGGCTGATGTGGCCCCCCCAGTGAAAATGAGTTTGACACTCCTGCCTTAGTAGAAAGCCTTATTTTTGAGACTGCTACAATGTAAGGAAGGCCTCAAAAAAAGGTACTGAGCACTTAATAGTAGCCTTTATATTATAGGGTTCTTTTAATAGTTATATTTGGGATATTGGAAACTTATGGAAAAGGTGCATTATAGAGTAAATATAGTACATTATAAAATACAACTGATTTTTTATTCTTTTTTTTAAATTTAATTTTATTTTAATTGTTGTTCAAGTACAGTTTTCTGTCTTTTACTCCCATCCAGTCCTCCCCCCTCCCTCCCATTTCCACCCGCCTTAGTTTTTGTCCATGTGTCCTTCATATTTGTTTCTGTAAACCCTTCTCCTTTTCCCCTGAAATTCCCTCCCTTCTCCCCTCTGGACACTGTCAGCCTGTCCTCTGTTTCAGTGTCTTTGGTTATATTTTGCTTGCTTGTTTGTTTGTTTTGAAAATACAGCTGATTTTTAATATTAACTTCATGTCCTGCTAATTTACTGAATTCATTTACCAGTTCTAACAGGATTTGTGTGTGTATGTGTTTGTAATCATTAGAATTTTATACATATGAGATCATAGTATCTGCAAACTGATCATTTTATTTTTCCTAACCAGTTTTGATGACTTTGGCTTGTTTGTTTTGCCTAGTTGCTCTGGCTTGAACTTCCAGTAGTGTGTTGAATAGAAGTGGTAAAACCAGGCATCCCTGCATTGTTCTTTATCTTAGAGGAAAATCTTTCAGCTTTTTACCACTGAGTATGATATTTGCTGTGGGTTTTTCTTGTATAGTGTTTACGATCTTGAGGTAGTTTCCTTATTTTCCTAGTTTATAGGTTATGGTTAACATGCAAGAGGATTACATTTTGTCAAGTGCTTTTATTATATCATGGAGACGATCACGTGTTTTTTACCCTTTATTCTATTGATAGAACATATTACATTAATTAATTTTCCTATGTTGAGTCCTCCTTGACCTCTAGGAATAAATCCCACCTGGTCATAGTGAATAATACTTTTAACATGCTGCTCAATTCTGTTTGTTCATCTTTCATTGAGGAGTTTTATTGATACATGTAGGTTCAGAAGGGATATGTCTCTGTAGTTTTTTGTGGTGTCTTTGACTAGTGTCGATATGACAATGCTGGTTTCACAGAATGTGTTCAGAAGACTTCTATCCTCTTCAATTTTTAAAAAACTTTTGAGAAGGATTGGATTTAGTTCTTTAAATATTCACCATGAACCATCAGGTCCAGGGGTTTTCTTTATTTGGAGATTTTTGATTACTGGCTCAGTTTTTTTATTAGTTATAGGTCCACTTAGATTTTTTGTATCTATGTGATTTAGTCTTGCTTGGGTTTGAGTTTCCAGGAATTTTTCCATTTTACCTTAGTTAATTTGTTGGCATAAAATATTCACAGTACTCTTATAATATTTTATATTTCTGTATAATTGTTATTACCTCTGTGTCCCCAGGTTGACTCAGGAGGTGGCTTTATACCTCGAGGGTATTTTTAAAATTTTTATTATTTTTTAAATTTTATTTACTGATTTTTTTTTGATGGCGAGAGAGAGGAAGTGGGAGAGGGAAAGAAAAATATCAATTTGTTGTTCCACTTATTTATGTATTTGTTAGTTGATTCTTGTGTGCTCCCTGACCAGGAACGAACCCACAACCTTGACATATGCTCTAACCAACTGAGCCAATATATAATTGGTATCAGTGTCCCCAGGACCATTCGTGATTTTAACAATTTGTGTCTTTTTTTATTACTCCATTTAGCTAAAGGTTTGTTGATTCAGACAACCAACTTTTGGTGTCATTCATGTTCTCTATTGTTTTTCTCTCTGCTCTAATCTGTGTTACTTCCTTCCTTGTACAAAATTTGAGTTTAGTTCTTTTTCCAGTTCCTCGAGTTGTGATATTAGGTTGTTGATTTCAGATCTCGTTTTTCATTATAAGCTTGTATAGCTACAAATTCCCCCCTTGGCACTGTTTTCACTGTCTCTCATACATTTGGAGATGTTGTGCTTTTATTTTCATTCATCTGAAAGTAATTTATAATTTCTCTGGTGATTTCTTCTTTGATCCAGTGGTTGTTTAAAAGTGTGCTGTTCAGTTTTCACAATGTTGTGAATTTTCCAGTCTTTTTGATACTGATTTCCGACTTCATCCCATGTGGTCAGAAGGACTTTGTATGATATCTTTAAAAAAATCTATTTATTATTTAATATTTTTAGGCAAACATAATTAACTGTGTATTTATTAATAAAGTTAATTTCTGTTACGAATTTGTGGCCTAAAATATGGTCTGTCCTGGAAAATGTCTCATTGGAACCTGGTGTGTTCTATTATTGGATAGAGCACTCTGTCTATGTCTGAGAGATCTAGTTTATTATATTGTTGAAGTCCTCTGTTTTCCTATTCATCTTCTGTCTGGTTGTTCTGCTCATTGTCAGGAGTGAGGTATTGAAGTCTTCTTCAACTATTAGTGGAGAAATTCGTATTATGTAGAAATGTGTATTTCTCCTTTCAGCTGTCAACTTTTGCTTCATCTATTTTGAAGACCTGTCATTAGGTGCATAAATATTTATAAATATTACATCTTCTTGAAGTATTGAACCCTTATTAAAATATAATGTCCTTCTTTGTTCTTTTAACCCTTTTTGATTTAAAGCATATGTTGTATGAATTAGTGTAGCCACTTCTGATCTCGTATGGTCACTATGTGCACGAAATA
>PVKM010025324.1:0-20011 GCA_004027735.1 Carollia perspicillata | reverse complement strand
AACTCTTAATTACACTTTAAAGGAAGAAAACACCATAAATTTATATCGATGCTTCATTAGTATCTTGATTACCCCTGAGGGTCAAGTCCCTATCTTAAAATTCCCTGGTCTGTCCTTCCTTGGTTGTGACATGAAGCATACATAAGAAACAATGGTTCTAAGAAATTTCAAAGCACCTGAGGCTGATATTCAGCACTATCATTTTTATATAATGGATAAAATTATTTAATCTTAACAAAACAGTGATTGCAAGGTGGTTTTCCCTCTCCATTTTCAGGCACCCTCCTCCTGGACACTGACACACCTCCTGGAGTCTTGCGTGTTGTTGGAGCTGCTATTCACCATGTAGCTTCCAGGAAAAGCTGCTCTCACAAACATTCTGGAGGAAGACAGCATGTTTCTCCTTCCCTTAATCTATATTTTTAATTAATTTATTTTTTGTAAGTGCTCAATGAATGTTACCTATTATATTTACTTATTTTTAATTTAATCTTTATCGTATTTTTTTCACTACCATCTAGTCCCCTTATGACCTTCTCCCCACAACAACTTCTAAGAGTTCTAAATAATACTGTATTTTTAAAATCTTTTATACTGTAATTATTTATACTGTGATGAACATAGATTGCTTACTCTATGCTAGTCATTGTGCTAAGGGTTTTATCTTCACAGTAACCCTACCAGGGAAGTACTATTATTTTATACATTTAACAAATGAAAATACTGAAGCACAGAGAAGTTATTTAGTGTGTCCATTGTTATATGACACGGATGTTACAGAGCTGAGTTTCAAAACTAGAAAGTGTGAGTCTGGCTCAGAGCCTGCCTTGTTCTCTTAAACATGATGCTACACTGCTTCTCTATGAAATGAATAGGTAGGTAGAGAGGTAATAGCGAGGTTTATTAGAATAGGTTAAGAGAACATGTATATATTATTGAAGAGTAAGACTTGAGACTCAGGATTGAAATAAAATAAATTGTAAAACTTTTTTTACTAAGTTTCAGTTAAATTAAATTAGCATATGTAAATGGCCTAAGATTAATTTTAAACACTTAATTTTAAAGACTTTCCATAAAAGTCTTATTCTTCTACAATCAGTATTCAAAATATATTACAAAGTGCAACATATCAATGAGAAACACAAACAATCCAATAGAAAACTGAACAAGAATACTAAAAATAAATTATAGAAAACTTAGTAGGTATTTAGTTTCATTAGTTATCAAATATCAGGTTTAAACTGCAACGAGGGAGTATTTCATAACCATCTGATGGGCAAGAACTGGTAGACCTGGTAAACTGACTTTTGGTGAGGGTGTGGGGAAATGGGACCTCAGATGTGACTGGAGGAAATACAAATGCATACAGGGTGCTCGGAATGCAGTTTGGCGTCACACAGTTGAAGTTGAAGATGTGCACATCTTACCCCGCTGAGTGTTTATCCTAGATGAATTCTCCACCATGTGCATAAAAAGTGATGTGTAAGGATGCTTGTGAAATGCTGTTGTGTTTGTAACAGCAAGATGTGGAGGGAACTACTATCTCTTAGTAGTCAAACTGACAAATGATCCCGTGACACAAAACTAAAATGTACAACTCAGTTTAATTGCATTAACATGGGTAAGACTTTAAAACATACTTTGGATTAAAAAAATAGCACATTCAGTACACTACCATTCTTTAACATGTAAATACCACCAAGTAGTTGTACTGCATCTATTATTTATAGGAACATGCATGTATAGTAAAACTTTAGCACATTAAGGAGACTGACACTATCATTCTAGGATTTGGGTTTGTGAAAGGGGAAAATGATTGATGAATAGGGCTTCAGTATGTATATATTTTTTAATTTAAAAAAACCTGAAACAAATACAAAGAAATGTTACTATTTCTTAATCTCAGAAGTAGATAGATAAGTAGGTGCCATATGCATATACATATTACTTTTTTAAATAAAGGTTTTATAATTGAATGTTAAAGGGCTTAATATGTTTATGGGATTTTTCTCTTAAAGGGAAAGAGAAGGGAATTGAAATATTTCCTTCATAAAAAATCCCTTTGAGTTTTTATTTGCTAAACTTCCTTCTTCCTTGTTATGGGTATTAGTAATCTTAAACCATATTTACTTCTGTGGTTTCATTTTGAGAAAGAAAAATTAACTGGTTTGATAAAGTTCTCTATTAACCTAGATTCCAAGCTAGCATTTCTAATAGGAAAATATTTTCTGCAGGGAAAAGTCAAAACATTTCAATGTTGACACAACTCTGGTGAAATCCCATAAAGGTCACCAAGTCTATGATCCTTCACAATTTTGGCAATGTGAGTCTTGCAACTATTAGGTCTCATTTATTATTTGGCGTAGGTCTTTGGAACAGAGTGGAAATTTCCTGAGAACATGCATGATGCTGTTCCAAGATTAATACTTACTTAATGCATGCCTTTTACTTGTAGTCAAACTTTTACTTTCAGAAGCTATTTCAATGAAAATGTATGATTTTGCAAATATAATAAAAGACATCTAACCTGTATTATTCGAAGTCCTTGTAACCCAAAAGAATGCTTCCAGAAAATTACTTTTCAATATGTAAAATGTATATTTGATATATTGGGTTAGCCAAAAAGTCTGTTAAGTTTTTTCCATAAAATAAAAGATACATTTTTCATTTTCACCAGTAAGTTTATTGATTTGGATATTTTGAGTATGTTGGCTATCTCCTGTGTGGTATAATGTTGATAGTTCTCAATTAATGTCTCAGATTGATTGCTATCAACTTCAGCTGGTCTATCCAACCATGGAGCATCATCCAGAGAGAAATTTCCAGCATGAAATTTCACGAACTACTTTTGACACTTCAGTCAGTCATAGCACCTTCTCCATACACTGCACATACTTTTTTTTGCATTTCAGTTGCATTTTTACCTTTCTTGAAATAATAAAGCATAATATGCTGAAAATACGTATTCTCTTCCATCTTTGTTATTAAAAAGTCTGTATAAAAATTCCCAATTTTGATGTTTTTAAATAAACTCTGATATGACACAATACAATAGAATAAAATTGTTTCGAATGAAGTTAAAGACAGCTAAGTGCTACTAGAGCCATTACAGAAAAAGCCAAACAAACTTTTTGGGTAACCAAATATTTTACATAAAATCTCTAGAAGTTGGATGTAACTGATGTTCTTAACTACTCCAGCAAATCATTATAAAATATGATTCAAAATACATCAGTGCTTGACAATTTGTTTTAAATCACTAGAGAAACATGAAAAACATACTACTTTTGCTTTTTGGATATACTTAATTTTAAGTACATACTATGTGTTGAGCCAAAACAAATAAAACCTTTTAAGCTTGAGGGAGAAAAGGTCATAAATGGTGACCTTTTAATATTTTTCATATTTTAAATTTATAAAATTGTACTATATTTACTAAGTATCTTTTAAAATTAACCTTTTTTTTTTGCTTCACATTTAGAGTGTCATTTATCTTTAAAACATGACAAGTTTAAGGACCTTTTAAAATTATTTTATTTGGCTCTTTTTCAAAAGATATTATTTATTTATTTTCAGAGAGAGGGAAAGGGAGGGAGAAAGAGGAAGAGAAACATCAGTGTGCAAGAAATACATCAAAGAGTTGCCTCTTGCACGCCCCAAATTGGGACCTGGCCTGCAACCCAGGCATGTGCCCTGACTGGGAGTTGAACCTATTTTATTTGTCTTGGCTGGGTTTGATCCCCGGTTGTGGTGTGTGTGGAAGGCAACCCATCTGTTTCTCTTCCACATGGATGTTTCTCTCTCTCTCTCTCTCTTTCTCCCTCTAAAATGAATAAAAAGCATGCCCTCTGGTGAGGTAGATAAATAAATAAATAAATAAATAAATAAATAAATAAATAAATAAATAAATAAATAAAATATTTTATTCAAATTATGTTTTTCCGAAGAGAAGACACTGTGTTAGTCATCTTTGAAAAATTTGCATGTCATTGGTGAGCCTCACTTGCTGGAAGGAAAATTTCAGACAGGTTTGGTGTCATCTGAACCTCAGAAACAACAAATGATGAAGCGAAGTGGTAGGAAATGCCCCACATTCTATGGGTGGCTGGGTGAATGAATCAACTAAGGATACTGTAGCATTGCCAACAGGAGTCTTGCGTCTATAAATCTTCTGAATGTTTTATTGGAGTAACAGGTGGAGTCTGAACAATATTCATGGCTCCAAGAGAGTGTTGGCTTCCATCTCCACACATAAGACCTGAAATTTTGAAGTGAAGATGGCACTTTGTTTCTCATCTGTGACAAATCCTGGAGGTTGCCATATTGGCATTCCATTTGAATAAGGAAATGAAACAAGCAGACAGATCCAGATAGAGTATCATACATATGTAAGGGAAAAGCAAGCCATTTTTTAGTAACTCCCAAGTAGCAACCTAGTTCTCGCCTCCCGCTTCTGTAAAACTGTTTGGCCTGTTAAAATAAGGGACTATAAACCCATTTATCACTCACCCCACCTGCCTTACTGCCCATGCCCGGCTAACACCTGCATTCAGCTTCTGTAATCTGCTTGCAACATTTTCCAACACAGCTTCCGCGCCAGTCTGATAGTATATAAAAAAACTTACTCCCCATGTTCGGAGCCCAGGATTTGGAGGCTGTCTCCTCTGGGTCCGCATGCGTTAATAAAGCGCTCACTCCGTTGACCCCACATCATGTCAGAGTCCGTTTTTCCACAACACATACAGTAAAAACCATCTCTTTTAAAGCAGTGATTTTTAACCTTTTTCATATCATGGCACATACAAACTAATTATTAAAATTCTGCAGCACAACAAAAGTTGTATTACATTTTTTTGCTGATTGGACAAAAATAGGTATAATTTTTATTTACAAAAAAAGTAATTACCTAGCCTTTTTTGCTCTAAAGTGACCTTTTAAAAAATACCAGATGCCTGTACTTGTATACAAAGACTTTTGGTACCAGGAGTTAACCAATTAGACACAACCTTATTATGTGGCATGACCAGTAAGAAGCAACTCTATTATACGACCAACATATTTATGGTTCAAGACAGGGCACTCACACCAATGCCTATCATTGTGTTGGCTGTTGTCATTTATTTTATTTGACAATATAAGAGAAAAGAGGTCAGTGCCCTTGACTAAATAGTAGGGTATTGCATATTTTAAAATTTCTTGCGGCATGCTGGTTGAAAATCTCTGTTTTAAACTAGTGTTTGATGAATTTTGATAAAGGTATCAACCCTTCTAGCCACTAATGATATTAATTGGCCAATTATATACTTTTTCCTATGATGTACCTATACAAATCTTCCCCCTACTTATTATTACTAGATGGTTTGTCTTCTTATTAATGATCTGCATATTATATAGTTTGATCATGAATCTTATAAGCTATATGTATCACAAATATGCTCTCCCTGTTTGTGACTTTGACTTTTCATTTTCTTAACAGTGTTGTCTAAGAAGCAGCAAATTTGAATTCTGATGAAGTCAGATTTAATCATATTTTTTCATTTATGATCTAGTACTTTTACCATGTTGTCTAAAAAAAAATGTTTATCTACTCCAAGATCACCAAAATCTTCTTCTGTGTTTTCTTTCAGAAATTTGATGATTTTAATTTTTATGCCTAGGTGTATGAAACATTTTAAGTTAATTTTTGTGCTTGATGTGAAGCAAAGATCAAAATTCATTTTTATTCCATGTGAGATATTTAGTTGTTTCAGCACTATTTATTAAAAGGATTACCTTTCCCCCATGGAACTATCTTGGCACCTTTGTAGAAAATCAGTTGACTATATATGTGTGTTTTTAAAGTTACTGGTTAAGAATTCAGCTCCTGGGACATCTCCCTGTGCTCCCTAAGTGTCTGACATGGCCAAAGCCTATGACCACCTCTTCAAGTTGCTGCTGATCCAGGACTCAGGGATGGACAAGACTTGTCTGATCATTTGCTTTGCAGAGGGTAACTTCAATAACACTCACATTTCCACCATTGGAATTGATTTCAAGATCTGCAATGTAGATATAAAGGAGAAGATCAAACTGCAAGTCTGGGACACAGCTGGCTGAGAGTCATTTGGGATGATAACTACTGCCCATTACCATTGAGCCATGAATCACTTAGAGGACAGAGGGAAGCCTAAACAGGGAGTGTGGTCCAAGGCTCCATTGTGAACTCTGCCATCTTCCAGGGCATTATTCTAGTGTATGACATCATAGATGGGATGTCATAATCTGAACAATTTGTCATAATAAAGAGCTGGATAATAAAGAACTGGATAAAGAGCTGGATAATAAAGAGCTGGATAAAGAGCGTCAAAGAGAATGCCTTAGCTGGGGTGGAGCACCTACTGCTGGGGGATAAATGTCACATGGGGGCCAACAGGAAGGTACAGAAGCAGCAGGCAGGTAAAGGAGCATGGCTCAGGAGCATGGAATCCGGTTTTTTGAGACTAGTGCCAAGTCCGGTATCAGTGTGGTTGAGGCTTTCAGTTTCCGGGTGTGGAACATCTTGCTCAAGTAGGAAGGCCAGAGATCAGGAAACAGCAGCAAGCCCTCCGGCAATGACTGAAAACTTGTGACTAAAAGAATAGCAATAAGTGCTACTTGGGTTGAGATCTTCTTTGTGCCTCCCAACCTTAAGCATGGAGGATGAACCTGAGGGAGGGAGGGCTGAGGGGCTGTATGGAGGAGAATCAGCAGGCAGGGCTTAGAGAAATAAAAAGGGTAGATGGTGAAAGAATGGGGAGAAAATAGAGAAGAAAAAAGGAAAGCAAGAGAAGGAAAGAGGAAAAGAAGGAAAGGAGATAGACTAAAGAGCGAAGAAGCAAGAAAAGAAGAAACTGAGGAAGTGAAAAAAGGTGAGAAAGAGGTCGGAAGAAAGGAAGGAGAAAAGGAAGGATAGATAGCCCTGGGCCTCAGACCTTCCCTGGGTTTTCAGGGCAAATATAAATGTAAATATATAATTTGAATGGATAAAGTTGGTACCATTTGCTATTGTGGCACCACTTGCTGAGCAGGCCTATGACCTTGTTAAACATGACTGCCATTTTATTCTTCTGGGCTTATGTTCCCAGGACTGGAAATTACTGGAAGGCAAGAACAGAACATGACTGACCATTCCCCATAGCCTCAGGCAAAAGATAACATTGGAGTAAACTGGAGCTTATGAAAAAACCAATCAAAATCTCCAGTGTTAAATGCTCTCAACAGCCCAGGGGCCACATGACAGCAACCCTCCACCCTTTTATGATATAATTATAATCCAATTAAAGCTCAAAGCCCCACCCCTCAAAGCTGGTGTATCTCTCCACACCACCTCCTCTTCACTTCTGGAGAGTGAATAAAAACTATGCTCTCTCACTTTCTTTTCTTGGTGAATTCTTTCACAGCCTGTGTCACCAACTACCATGATGTAACTGATTTATTTTGTTACTGGATCAAATTTAGGGTCCTGTGAGAGTATGTCTTAGAACCATCCTCTGAAAGTTTGGTCCTGTCAGTCTCTATGGTCTTTCTCAGCATTAAAGGCCACCATTTGCATAAAAGTCCTCCGGCTAGGCACCTTTCATCATTGTCTGAATTGCTCTCTACTCATAAACCTAATTCCTATTTCTATGGCAGTCAGGCCACCTGTATCTGGCTGGGTTCCAGAGATGCCAGGACTAGTCCTACAGCTTTCTCCTTTCACCAGCTGTTCAACTGACAAGGAAAACAGCAAAGAATAGAGATTCTCTGAACTTGAAGGTGTGGATATATTCTGTTATGAATTTAGAGGATTGTTTTGGGCAGAGCCTTCTCCAGGAGGTTCAGGACTTTTATTTATTTTTTTTTAAAGAAGGACTCTTTTTGCACCTCCCCAGGGGAATCATAGCTCTAGCCTCAGGGAAATAATCAGGACCTGGCATTGTTACCCGGTCACATTTGCATGCATCTTTGATTCTGCCGGCAATCCACTTAAGTATCTGGTAAGCATTCCTATCAGATTGTATAGATAAGGAAAATGAGACACAGAAAAGGTTAATTTATTCATTAATATCTGCCAAGCACAGCAGTTAACAGAAACTTTGGGTGGTACTTACAGAGGGACAAGCAGGTTTTAACAGAAACAGCCTTTAACTACTAATACAAAGAGACAAAAGTTCGTCATGCAAAAGAACCACCGCCAAAAGAAAAATCAGGCTCCATACACAGCCCTCTTAGCATGCATGATACCCTTTTACTATTAAACAATATTTTTTGAACAATGAAATTATTTTATAGACTTGATCTTCCATCAGGGTAATGAAAATGTCAGATTTAGCTTAGACAAGATACTGTTAGAAGTTTTTTAATTCATGGATAAGATGTTCCAGGTGTTTTAAGAAATCCCCAAGCCTGCCGTGTAGAAGTACACACAGCCCTGGAGTCAGCAGGAAAACCTGGTTTTGCTGCTTGTTCTGTTGTAAAAAACAAGACTCAGGAAAAAGCCTGACAATGCTGGAAAAAGAACTTGGAAATTAATAAGTGTGGAAAATAATTTGATAAATGCATGAAGTATCCAAGCTTTGATGGGGTAATGTCCTTATGTGTGGCTTATTTTTTGAGCTCTGTAGTCAATTGTCCAGCTAGTTTGATTTGCTTGAGATGAGGAAAGACATGAATTTTGTGAATCTCCGGAAGACTGATGTCTTCATCATACCCCAGAGCAAGTACTTTTAAAATTCAGTTTCAGTGTAGAGCCCTTACTCAGTTTATTGTATGGCTACTGGAAGTGATATCTTACAAGGTCTCACAGCTCAGAATGAGACATGGTATGATTGCATAAGGAGTAACAGAATACTAGATTTCAGTTGAAACTTTTATTATGTCAATGTAGGAACATCCAAGCCTGTAGGAATTTTTATGAGTTTATTTGAGCCAAACTGATGACCGCTGCTGGGAAGAAAAACCTCAATGTATTGAGAAAATGCATTGGAAAAATGATAGTTTTGCAACTTATTTTACACATTGCAATAAAACAGGGAGGCATAAGGAGGTTACATGAAATCCATTGGTGATAGATTAGGGAGGCAGGAAAAAGCACGGGGGAAACCTCTAAGACTGGATAAAGCGTAAAATGATAGACACATACTTCTTTTAGATAGGTGGGCATAGGATCGTTAACAGTCAACAGTTAACAAGATCAATAAGGAGATTTGTCCTCTCAGCTCTGGGGTGGTGGTTGTGCCCGAGGGGTTTGGAAAAAGAGAAGTGACCTTGACATTCAAAAGGTATCTTATCATAGATGGAAAAAGACAATAGACAGGCTCAATTAAGGTAAAGATTGACTTTTGTTGGAGAAGATCTAACTTAGAACATCACTACTTGCCATGAACTGCTTTTAATTAAAATTTTTAAGTTTCAGACCATCTTATGTGTCTACTTGAGGTCTCTGAGTTTGTAAGGCCACCATGTGTGCCTCCCCTGAGCTTGTAAAGTTTAGTATGTGGCCTCTTTTCATCCACAATTCTAACTAAAAATACTGAAAACAAACCATACCCTACTTTATGTATCATACAACTATTGACACATAAAGACAAATAACTTAAAGGGAAAAAAAAATCACAAGCAAAATTAAACCTAAGCCCTTAACAACAAAACAGCTAATAAAAAGAAATTCAGCCCCTGGAATTAGATTCTCCAGATTCAAATCCTGTCCCCGCCCTACAAAAGGTGACCTTGCGCAACTGCGATAAGATTCAAACCCAGATTCAGCAGCCTGCCACCACGAAAACCAAATTTAGAGACAGTTGTTGGTGAGGAGGAAAGAAATGTATTAGACTGCCAGCATCTCAAAAAGATGGGTGGATTCCTGTTATCCAAAACCCATTTTAATATCTCTGGTCGAGTCAGGGATCCTTACAAGGAGTTGGTGGAAATGTGGGAGGGGGAAACTTCCCAGGAGGAGGGAGGATGTGCAGGCGCTGATGAGAGAGGGAAGTGGGAGTAAGGAGAGGTGGCTGAAAGGGGAGTCCAGCAGCTCCAGCCCGGGCTTACCCCTTCTGTTCTCATGTTATCTCTCAATTCGCACTGGCATGCCTCCCTTTCCCAGATGCCTGTGGTTTACAACTTCAAGGAGAACCAAAGCACAGGGTTGACTAAATACTCTGATTTGTTACAAAATACATAACTTTGATTACTAGCTGGGAGATATTAAATTGTGGTTACGACTTAACATCTTAGTATGGGCAGAAGGTTTTTAAAAATTATTACTCTTGTTTTATTTTTTAAGTATACCTTATTGATTTGCTACTACAGTTGTCCCAATTTTCCTGCTTTGACCCCCTCCA
Organism: Carollia perspicillata; assembly: GCA_004027735.1. NCBI lineage: Eukaryota > Metazoa > Chordata > Mammalia > Chiroptera > Phyllostomidae > Carollia > Carollia perspicillata. The sequence continues at coordinate 9,674 of PVKM010025324.1, read as the reverse complement.
CCCAGTACCCCCATTCCCTCCAGCAATCCCCACCCTTAGTTCATGTCCATGGGTTGTACATAAAAGTTATTTGGCTTCTCCATTTCCTGCACTATTCTTAACAACCCCCTGTCTACATTGTACCTACCAGTTACACTTCTTAATCCCTGCACACTTTCCCTCTTCTCCTTTCCCCTGCAGAGCTGATAACCCTCCAAATGATCTCCTAACAGGTTCTCTAAGACAGGGAGTCAAAGCAGCTCCACCTAATGATATACAGAAACAAACACAGGGAGGCTGCCAGACTGAGGAGACAAAGAAATACCACCCAAATGAAAGAGCAGGCAGGGGTTTTTACAAGGAAGAAGGGGAGGGAAAGCAGAACAAAGCCATCTGGGGGATGTGTGGGCAGTGTCCTTGCTGGTCCAGATAGAGATCTTTATGGCCAGTGTCCTTCGGTTAGTCATCTGGTCTTTGTCAGCTTAGCAGGACTGCAAGGTCGGGCTGTTTCATCCATTTACACAGGAACTGAACCGGTTTATTCAATAAAGTATACTTAAAAAAGAAGCTTTTAACACATAGGCTCTTGTTTTGGGAGAGAAGAATAAGGTTAGAGTAACAAGCTGAGTTGAATATTTACTAAGATTAATATGGGTAGCTTTATATAAGTATAGTGTATTCATTCCTCAATACAATCTTACTTATCTTATTCTAGGCAAAGAAAAGGCATTGAGCTGAGTCAAGAAACTCCTAGTAACATGAATTGCCCAGGGTTACACACAAAGGTTACATGCAGAGCTGGGATTCGAAACCAAATAATTTATTTGACCATTTGTTTATAACTCATTGGGCTCCAGGACATTGACTTTCTTAATTTTTCCATCTTTATTAAGAGATAATCTACATGTATTGTTGTATGGGTTCAAGGCATAAAATAGTGTTGATTTGATACACTTAATTGCAAAATGATCACCATCAGAATATTAACTAATACCTGCATCACGTCACATGATGACCTTTGTGTGTGTGTGTGTGTGGTGAGAAAATTTAAGATCTACTCTCTTAGCAATTTTCTTTCTTTCTTTTTTAAAAATCCTGTTTGATATAGCAACAAGAAAAATAAAATACTTAGGAATAAACCTAACCTAGGAGGTAAAAGACCTGTACTCAGAAAACTACAAAACCTTGAAGAAAGAAATTAAGGAAGACACAAACAAATGGAAGCATATACTGTGTTCATGGATTGGAATAATTAACATCATCAAAATGTCCATACTACCCAAATCAATTTACAGATTCTCTTAGCAATTTTCAAGACTATAACACAGTATTCTGTTATTTTTCACTTGAAATGTTCCTAAGAACTTCTTTCTGTGAAAAAATGCTGAGTCGTCACATTAGCCCTGATAATAAATTTCACAGAGCCTGTAACATGAGTACATATAGTGTGGAATACAATTATACTGCAAGCAAATTTGGTTTGGTAAAGTAGTTAAGAGGCCACAGCATAAAATTTGTTTCACTTGAAGGGGAGGTGGACTGGGATGGGAGTAAAAGACAGAAAACTATACTTGAACAACAATTAAAATTTTAAAAAAATTTAAAAAGACAAAAAAAAGCAAGAAAACATCACCTCCTTTAACCAAACAAAACACAGAACCTCTGTGGCCGGAGATTAGAGATGGGGGTATGCAGAGTTGGTTTCCCGACGGTCAGTGCTTGACCCGGGCTTCCCGAGTTCCCCCTTTGGCCCCTCCCACCCTGACTCCCGCTGCTCTTGTCACGCTGGCTCCATAGGTTCGTGGAGCTCCCTGGATGTTAGACCCACGCGTGGACAAATCCCTTGTTTTGGGTTTTCTTTACTATCATGAAACATTTTTAAAAGTTATCAAATAAAAAGAAAAGTACACCCAGGAAAAAATATTCTAGAAACACTTCAGTTCACCTTACATCACTCTGCAGACACCTTGCTTGACTCTCTTTCTACAAGAAGGCGTGTCTCTGGGTAAAGGCTAGGTATCACCTGCGACCTCATATCTTAGGAGTTCCATTTAAGCCACTTTGACCTTATATACTTAAAACCAAAAAGATTGGTTCCCAGTCACAAAATTATCTCTCCCTCTGTTATAGTTCTTTATTTGAGAAATAGGTGGACACAGTGGGTTCCAACAGAGATTGCAGCTTTTATTAGGTCCATTTTGCATAGCAATTAAATGCTACATAACCACCTACACAGCCACAACATAATGTCAAAAGTTCCACATGATAGCCCTAGCTGGGTGGCTCAGTTGGTTAGAGCGTCGTGTGGTACACTAGAAGGTTATGGGTTCAAACTTCGGTCTGGGCACATACCTAGGTTGTCAGTTTGATCCCCAGTTGGGGCACATATGAGAGATAACCAGCTGCTATTTCTCTCCCTCTCTCTCTCTCTCTTAAATCAATAAAACTTATCCCTGGGTCAGGATTTAAAAAAATATCCACATGCTAGATAGAATAATCATGTAATTTAATTATTTACTAAGCTTCTACCGTGTGCCAGGCAGTATGCTAGGTGTTTTACATGCTGAATTCTATTCAAGACAAGAACTACATACATTTTAAAAATTAGTTTTTAAATACTTAAATAAAGGTCTTTTTTAAGCTACAAAAGAATTTCACTTGTTAAAAAAGAAGTTTAAAAAAATTGTGTGTGGTAAAGTACAAATCACATAAAGTTTACCATTTTAACCGTTTTTAAGAGTCAAGTTCAGTGACGTTAGTGCATTCACATTGTTGTGCGGCCATCACCAGCATCACCTCCAGAACTCTTACACCCCAGATGGTAATTTTGTCTCCAGTAAGCAATAAGTTCCCATTTCCTCCTGTCTCTAGAAACCAGCATTACACTTTGCCTCTATGAATGTAACTAATTCAGACGCCTAATATAAATGGAATCACACAATATTTGTCTTTTTATGACTGGTTTATTTCACTCAGTGTAATGTCTCAAGTTTCATCTGTTAGCACGTGTCAAAATTTCCTTCCTTCTCAGGGCAGAATAATACTCGATTGTTTGGATATACAATATTTATCATTTTATGAATATGCACTGAGAGACACTTGAGTTGCTTCCACCTCTTGGCTATTGTAAATAATGCTGCAATGAACATGGCTGTATAGAACTCAGAGTTTTAAGATTTGTTTGAACCCTTGACTAGAAAATGTGACAACAAATTTCTGTTGAAGATTTTCGGCGATTCCTACATTTCATGAAATAGGAAATGTAAGAATAGCAGTCTCTATAGCTGACACATCATCTCAATACTTAAAAACAAATAAAAACATTTTTGAAAGAGTAAAAAGGAAATATCTAGGAACATTTACATTGAAATTAATAAATAATTTATTTCTAATTAAAGTATTTTAACACTATGCTGTACACGTGAAACAAATACAAAATAATATTGGATGTCAAATGTCATTAAAATAAAATTAAAAAAGCAAATACATTATATTAAAAATCTAGATTACAGAAGATCTTATGATGAAAACCTTTTCCCTCTTCCCACATTAGGCCCCCAAAGCCATCATTTTTAAAGCTTCAGCTGTTTTGTTTGGGTAGATAATGTCATGTCACTAAATAATGTGTTTGGATCAAGATTTTTAAAACTGTATACACATTAAATGACTTTCTACTGCCTTTTTCTATGAGGGCTTATTTTGTCTACCACATTCTGTTCTATGGTCATAAGCCATATAAACCTGTGGAATGTAAAAATGTGTAAATCATTAAACAGTGTTTAACTATTCTATGAAAATATTGTTAACTGAAAACAAAAATGTTGTCACCATGTTATATATGATAATACATATTATATTTTCACAAAGAATTATGACCCAGGACCTCCAATTTCCTACTCTAATAGGAACAGGTTATTTTCTGACCTCTTTGTTCTCTGACTTAATTCATTGTTTGCTGGAACCTGTGTTTCTCCTCATTTGGAATTATTCACTTGCTGCTTCCATCACTTAGCTATTGTAAACTGTGCTGCTATGAACGTTGGGATGCATAGGTTCTTTTGAATTCATGTTTTAGGATTCTTAGCTTATATTCCCAGCAGTGGTATTGCCTGGTGAAAAGGCAGCTCCATTTTTAGTTTTCTGAAGAAATTCCATACTGTTTTCCACAGTGGCTGCACCAACCAGAAACATAGAAATAAAGAACAAACTGACAGTAACCAGAGGGGAGAGGGGGCAGGGACAATGGGGGAAAATAGGGGAAGGGCCATCAAGGAACATGTATAAAGGACACATAGACAAAGCCAAAGGGGGTAGGTTTCAGGGTGGGAGGCGGGGATGGGTGGGGAGGGGCACTGTGGTCAGTTGAAAATGAATACAACTGTACTTGAACAATAAAAAAATTAAAAAATAATCAATTAAATAAATAAATAAAAACAAGGATTGGCAAATAAAAAAAAAGAATTATTCACTTGTTTTGTTGAAGCACATCTTTGGGTAAGAGTTGACTTTTCTGAGCTTTTACATGTCTGATAGTGTATTTTGTCTTCTAGCATTACATGTGATTGATTGTTTAGCTGAATATAGAATTCTAGGTTGAAATTATATTTCTTCAGAATTTCCATGTCTTCTAGCTTCAAGTGTTACTTGGTAAAGCAACACTTGAAAGATGGTCCCAAATTGGTATTTGTTTTTTCTGGGTAATTTGGATGTTCCCTTAGAAAACTTTTAGGATTTATATCTTAGACTTTTTAAACTTCATAATTGTGTGTGTGTTTTATTATGCTGAATACTTGCAGAATCATTTCCTCCTGAAAATCCATACTCTTCACTTCTAAAAAAATCTCTTTGGTTATTTCCTTGATAATTTCTTCTATTTTATTTTATTCAGGTTTTTTTTCTGAAATTCTTATTAGTTCTTGGTCTGATTCTATGTTTATTTTCCTTTTTATTATATTTTTCCTTGTGTACACTTCTACTTTGTGGGATTTTTTTAAGTTTTTACTTTCCAAACCTTGTATTAAATTCATTACTTCACATACAATTTAAAGTTCTAATATCTTATTCTTGATTGTGAAATGTCTGCCTTAATCTAAGAATATTAGGATTATAAGGTACTCTTCCACTTTTATTTTTTAAACTTTTATTTTAATATAGTTTTACATTTATGGGAAATTTTTTCAAAGACAGTAGATGATGTATTCACACATTCCATACCCAATTTCCTCTGTTATTAACATCTTACATTAGTAGGTACATTTTGTCACAATTAATGGATCGATGTTGTTTTTATCTAATATCTTCTCTGTGTTCCAGGATCCCTCTTAAATTACCACATTACAGTTGTCAAGTTTCCTTACATGACTGTTGCCTGAGAAGTTTCTGAGACTTCCCTTATTTTTGATAACCTTGTCAGTTTTGAGAAGTACTGGTCAGATATTTATAAAATGTCTCTCAACAAGAATTTATCTGATATTTATCATAATTAGACAGGATGACTAGTTCTTGAGAAGAAGTTCACAAAAGGTGTCATACTCATCACATTATTTTGAGATTGTCATATTAACTTTATCATATCAACATGACTTAATATTATTGATGTTGAGCTTGATCATCCGGCTTATGTAGTCTTCGTCAGTTTTCTCCACTATGAAGCTGTTAATTTTTCTGCCTTTTCTGGACTATACTTTGTGGGAGGAAATCAGCAAGTGCAACCTATACTTATGTTCTACCTCCTTGAAGGCTGAATAACTACATAAATATTTGGATTTTTTTCCTGTGAGACATGTTTCTTCTTCTTCATTCGTTTATTTATTAAACAAGTTATTTTTATCAGGATGAACTCAAGAATATTTATTTTAGACTTTGGTTTAGAATCTTCCATTACTTTATTTTGTTGTTCGAATGTTTCCAGCTTTGAACATTAGGCTCTCTTTCAGTTGGCTTCTGTGCCACTGTGATACACCCCTTCAAGATGTGTGTGTGTGTGTGTGTGTGTGTGTGTGTGTGTACTTGCTTTGAAGACTCTCTTGCTTTCTGTAACTACAGATACTCCAGGTTCACATAATATTTTTGTATTTTAGTCTTAGAATTAGCCATTTTCCAAGGATCACTGGTGCATTTTATTAGAGAATGGCATCAGAAACCAAGATCTGAACATTCAATATGCTTGCTGGTGCTGGCATATTGTTGCTTAGAGAGCCATTCAACTGTCAAAGGAAGAAAATGTATGTGTGCACGCTAACCAAAGTACATACACACAGCTATGTATAATTCGATGTGTAACCACCTATATCTATATCTGTAACCACTCAGGTCAGGATTTTTTTCTTAACTCCTTCAATGCATGTGGCATTCGCACTAGGAGTTCAGACTGATGTCTCCAACTCTAATCCATCATCACGTAGATCATTCAGGCCTCCTTCCTTGCTTATCTCTGACTGCTCACCTCAACAGTATACATATGAATAGTTTTATAAATGAATTCTAATCAAATTAATTTTACAATTAATAATTTGTCTGATAGACTGAATATAATTCTGGATATAATTGCATAAAGAAATACAACATTTAGCACATGTATCTATGTTGCCATGCATATTTTCATTTGCCATAAAGATGATAGGTATTATAACTCATTGGTGTAGATAACTCATTCCTTTTCTACAAACTTCTCTCCTCTTGGCAAATCTATGAGTATTTACCTTGTAATGTCACACAAAATTTTACATGCTTAATTGTCAGAAGTTACTTTTGTGACATCCAAGAGACTTTGTGTTTACAGAATTTTCAACTGGCCATTAGGGGACAAATTTATTCATTTTCTTTACATCTGGAACAATACTCACACATCATTCCCCTGAGCTGTATCTATTTTTCTTCTTATTCCATTCAACTAGAAAGTTCTCATTAAACTATAACTAAAACATGGAAAATGAACTTATATAGAGATACCATATGTTTACCAATTTATATTCAGACCATTAATATTTTTCAATTTAATCCAAGATAACTATCCAAGATAATTGATAGAGAACATCAAAATTTACCTTCAATAAATATAAACAATGTAACAGTTAAATAGAACTCCTCTGTAATACTGTTGTACCAAATCCAGGTTTTTATAAGATCTATAATTAAGCTAAAAAACTTAGATAATTTGTTTCTTATAAATTCCCCACAAGGCACAAATTCCTTCTGTGCAAAGTTTAGACTTAACCTGGCAATAGCATGTTGAAATCTAGGAAATGGAAACACCACAGAAGAAACAGAGTCAATCTTCTATTTTTGGATCCTATAAAAATTTTGTCAGAACAACAACAGCATTTTGATATATTAAACAGTAAACTTGTAGTGGTAGGGGAAAAAAGATCCTCATACTTCACTCATATTGAGCACCTATTGTGGACCGACTCTGCATCATAACGCTTAGTTCTTCGTGTACACCTTCTCATGTGATACGTATGATGTTATCTGTATTATTTCAAGATCATTTTACGAGTCTAGAAAACTCGAGTGCAAAGACAGCTCCTACTAGATTTTTACTTAATTGTCCAATTCCATACAGAGTGATTTTAGAATTGTCAACCTGTACCTCCAAGAAAACAACTTTATCAACTACAATCTGCTCTGTACTGCTTCTATTGCCTTTAAAATTCTTACAGACCCAATCATTCCAAAGTCACTTAGGTCAGGGTTTTTTTCCCTTAACCCCTTCAATGAAGTTATTTCATACATTTCTATAACAAATAAATTGTTTTGTTACATTCTGTGTTTCATACTGGGATCTCCCAAATCTCCAAACACTTTTAAATTGCATTCCTTAAAGTTCACTCTTTGTGCGAGGATGTTCCATTTGTTTTAGCAAATGCATAACGTAATATACACACCATTAAAACAGATACAAAAGTTTCAACAACTTAAAACATCCCCTGTGTTTTACCTATTGAAACAACCCCTCAAAGAAAGCTCTTGGCAACTGCTGATCATTTCACAGTCTCTGTACTTTTGCCTTTTCCAGAACGTTACACAAATAGAATAATATAGTACATAGCCCCTTTGATACTGGCTTCTTTCACTTAGAAATATTCATGTAAAATCCCTCCAGGTTATTGTGTGACTAAATAACGCAATCTTTATTATTGCTGAGTAGTATTCTATTGTATTGTTAGATTAGTTTGTTTATACATTCACCTATTAAAGGCATCTTGGTTGCTTCCAGTTTTGGCAGCTAAAGATAAAGCTACTGTAAACATTCTTGTGCAGGTTTTACTATAGACATAATTTTCAAAAGTGTTGGGTTAATAATTCAAAACATGATTGCTGGGTAGTATGGTAGGACAATGTTTAGTTTTGTAAGAAAACATCAAACTACAATTCAAAGTGTTTGTACCATTTTACATTCCCACCAGCAACGAACAATAGTTCCTGTTGCTCCATATCCTTGCGAGCATTTTGGTGTTCTCAGTGTTTTGGGTTTTAGCCATTCTAATAGCCGTATAGTGGCATCTTATTGTTTTAATTTGCAATTCCTTAACAACAAATTATGTTAAGCATTTTTCATATGTTTTTTTGCCATCTGATTACCTTCTATAATAGAGTGACTGATCAGATTTTTTACCCATTTCTTATTTGGTTGTTTGTTTTCTTATTGATGAGTTGTAAGAGTTCTTTGTATATTTTGGATACAAGTCTTTTATAAGATATGCAATCTTCCACTACTCTTTAATTCAAATACAGCAATAACGTATCAAGCAACTACAATTTAAAAACTCAGGTGGCAAGTTACTTAGAATACAGAGAGAAATATGGTTCTTTTTCATAAAGAGCTTATAATAAACAGAACATGGGAGGATAAGAGATAAAATAGAAAAAATAGCTCATCAAAGGAAAATATACAACCACCACATTCATTATGTAGCCAACAAACAATACTGGAATTCACAGGGAAAAAAAGAGAGTTGAAGGGAGCTTGACAATGCAGAATCATAGAAAGAGCTGCTGAGACAGTGAAATAAAAACTAATTCTTTTAAAGGTAGTACAGGTGGGAAAGAGTAAAGGTTAAATTATCTTGCTTCATAGCTGATAGAGGAGAAAGTAGAAGCCTGTTTGTTGTGGTCAGAAAAAAGAAGGACTTTACAATTTAAATGTGTTTCTGCTCTTCTAAGTGGATGACTTATAAATGTGTCATTTGGAAAGTAAAATCATAAATTAACCATGACATAACTTTCTAACAGTGTTTAACTTAGTATAACACAACTGGTATGCCTGAGAAAATACAAGAAAACTGATCAAGACATGGAGCTTTGTTGTCCAAGTTTCAAAGCATCCAATGCAAAGGAGCCTAAGTACTCTCATAGCACAGGCCCTGCAAAATTTTTGTTAGCAAGACTGTTGCAATTGCAGGCTCTGACTGGAAAGTACCTCTTTTCTGGTGATTAGTGGCATTGAGCATCTTGTCATATGTCTATTGGCCTTTTATATGTCCTCTTTGGAGAAGTGTTTATTCAGGTCCTTTGCTCGTTTTTTAATTGGATTGCTTGTTTTTTTGGTGTTGAGTTTTATAAGGTCTTTATAAACTGTGGATATTAACCCCTTAATAGATGCATCATTAGCAAATCAGAGAAATGCAAAACAAAACCACAGTGATATCTCACCTCATACCTGGAGAAAAGGGGACACATGCACTGTTGATGGG
>PVKM010025323.1:0-20009 GCA_004027735.1 Carollia perspicillata | reverse complement strand
TTACCCAGACACCAAGAGTCCGAGGATGGAAACATTTGTTAATCTTCGTTGATGCATTTTCAGGATGGGCAGAGGCTTATCCTACTAGAACTGAGAATTCCTCAGAAGCAATGAAAGCCTTCCTGAGGGCAATCCTCCCTAGCTTTGGCTGACCGCAGCAACATCCGGAGCGATAATGGAGTTGCTGTCGTTTCAGAAACTACACGGAACGTTATTAGATTTTTAGGAATCAAGGGGAGACTCCACATGGCACAGAGTGGAGACCTCAGGCTTCTGGGAAGGTGAAGATGAATCACACCCTGAAGAAAAACGTAGCCAAACTGTGTCAAGAAACTCATCTCCATTGGGATCAAGTTTTACCTGTTGCCCTGCTCAGGATAAGGGTGGCTCCTTGAAATGGAATTGAGTCCTCGTGAAATCTTAGGTGGGCGACCTTTCCAGGCTGTGATTGGGGTGGGAGACATGCGTGTAGGTCAAGAACTGGAGGTAAAGCACTACACACGAGGGGTAAGTCAGACTTTGGCTGTGAATCATGACCTTGGCTGTACTGGAGACCTCGCCCCCACAGGTTCACTACATTCCTTTGAGCCTGGGGATAAGGTGCTGCTGAAAACCTGGACCACAGGATCCCCCAGAGAGCCAACTAGAAAGTGGACTGGATCTTGGGATGTACTCCCTATCCCCCCATGTCAGTGACACTGGCAAGAGTAAAACCTGAATTCATCACAATAGAGGAACTACAGGAAGACCTGAAAGTCATCTTTCAAAAACAATGACTTACAGTCTTTTTGTTTAATCCCGTATTATGGAGAACTTATTCCTTTCAAACAAGATAAAAAGATTTGGGTATATTTAGCGATAAATGTTCTAAATACCTTTTACTTTTGTGCTACAAGAGGAACCTATGTTGAACAGACTTTCACTTCAGTCTTCTAGGTATTTTTATTCCCCTGGAAAGCCTCAAAATTATACTTTGTTTCAGCATCTCAGTAAGACCATAACCTACTCCAATTATTTACAATTGGGGACCAGTAATAACTCTAAAGGGCAGGGAAATGTGTGCCTTAAAAGTCACTAATGTAGTCCCATCTGAAGTGTGCAACTTTTGTCAACTGTCCTAAAAACTGTTTTATGCTTTCAGCAGATGTGGAAATGAATTGCATCACCAACATGGATATAGATCATGCCTTTGATCATGTTACATTGCTTGCAGGATGATTTCCAATATGTGGAAGGACTGTTTATTCCCATGTTCTAACAAATGTTCCAGGGACCATGCTCTCTAGGAAGACTGACGGTGGTTATGCCCCCGAAGCCCCACACCACCGGGCTCTCAACAGGAAGTCTCCCTTGTGCCTAATGTAATAGTGATTTGTACCTTTTTAGCCCACCTGATTATATATCTTCAACTATACTTGTAATGCCAGTCATGGTAACTTCTTTGAATGTAGAAATACGTAGATTAACCTGTGCGATGTAAAAGCTTTTCAGTGCCACCTCTCAAGCCATTAGAGCCATCAGTCAAGAACCACAAGTTAGAGAAGTCATTATTAGAAAATTGTGCAGCTGTCATCTCCTTTTAAGACACAATCACAGGTGTGAAAAATTTAAAGGACTCTGCTGCTTCAATCTGAATAATTCACAACTAACAGAGCGTAAAGTAAAGTAAGTAAATGAAGTGGTGTCCAAGATAAAACAAAGGGATTCTTTGGTACTGATTTGTCTAAACTAACCTCCTGGCTGACTAGTATTGCTGGTCTTGGAGAGACATTTGTTGTTTTCCTTCTTTTTATCTTTTTCAGTATCATAGCTTGTTGCATACAATGTGTCCCCTTATGTGGATCTGCAATTAAGTGTATTCCTAAACCCCCTAAAAGACTTTCTAATGCTAGGATACATGCTGGGAACCACTCTGCCTCATTTCAGAAGCTGTAACCTACCCTCCCCCCCCACCCCCGCCCCATGACTAAGGTTGAGTGCTTGACCTTCAGACCATAAGCCACTAAGGAGACAAAGCTTATCTCCCTGGCAGGAGAACTGCCTCTGCCTCTTTTATTTCACCCTGTCTGGCCTGCAATGCATGATCAGTTAGCCAATGAAGGGTAAGATTACTCAAGGGAGGGATGACCTAAGACAGGCATGATCACGGGGAGCCCCAGGGAAGGACTTAGGGGGCTATAGCAAAAGCTATGGACCCTCACCCCTCGGCTTTGACATAGCCCGAGTCCTCATTCTGTCTGTAAGAAGTCTCCTAATCTCTTGGCTGCCTTACGTCCACTGCCTGAGTTAAGCCTGAAACAATGACAGAGGGCAGTGCAGCCCTGTGCTGGAAAGGGTGGGTTCCCCCATTGATCAGGCCTAAGAAAGAATGCATAAAATCCTGTGAAACCGGCTTTGCTAAGAATGCCCTCAACTAAATGTAAGGGTCTGAGCAGGAAATGAGTATTTCCCCAAGTTTAAAAGTAGCCCCTTAGCTAATAGACCCTGACTCAGAATAAGCTCTCCTAGTTCTTTGAATGTTATCTATTATTTGATCCTTACTGCCTGACAATGATTAATGAGCTTTACCTGTATTCCTATGCAAAATGAACCCAATAAAAGCCCACTGAGGAAAAGGCTCTTTGGCCCTTCTCCTTTGAGAGATTGGCCACCTTTCCTCCCCAAGGAGATGTCTTGGTAGACTTATTCTCATCTGTGGAGGGCTGGGGGGCGGGGAGGGATGCTGGCAGAGCCCCCCCACAGATACATGCTCTACAGCAAAATGACTACTTCCACAAGAAACTGATCTAAGAAGGTAGTTAAGACTAACATTGGGATAATGATGGGGGAACCCCAGAGTTAAAAAATTTTAGCTTTAAGTTATAGTTAACAGGCTTAGTGATTAACGCAGGTAGAAAGCTGTTTTTCCAGGAACTGAAACATGACCAGACCTGCCCAGACTCCAGGAAACCTGCAAGCAATTCAACCTTTGTACCCCAGGACTGTAAGCCATCAAGATGGTATCTGAGCCACTGTGTTCCACAGAGAGGAAGTCCGCTGACCAGGGTGCAGATAAAGAATCACAGGTCAGCAGATGCAGGGATGCTAGGAAAATCAGTCTGACTGCAGCTTTTATCTGATTAACCTTTCCCCCTGAATTCCAAACTCCCTACCTACTTTTTTCCTGAATCCCAAACCACTTACCCACCCTTTTCTTCTCCTTATAAAAAGGGTTGGCTGAAATGAGATGTAAGACAGCATTTGAGAGTACTGTTTTTGAGAGAACATAACCCGCCAGCTTCTCAGACCACTAATTGTCTGAATGAAGAGCCCATAAAGAGCCCTGGCTGGTGTAGCTCAGTGGATCGAGCACTGGCCTGCAAACCAAGGGATCGCTGGTTGATTCCCAGTCAGGGCACATGCCTGGGTTGCAGGCCAGGTCCCCAGTAAGGGGCATGCGAGATGCAACCACACATTGGTTTCCAAAAAATAAAACATTAAAAAAAAGAGCCCATAAGGATTCATCCTACTTACTCATCTCTACTTACTGGTTCTGGTAGTGACTATCAGCACAAACACCAGCTTTTCTGGTTCATTCCTTGTCCTCTAAAGCATGTAAAAATACTTTCTACCTAAAGATGGCTCGAGTAAGAATGTGAGTACTCGAGTTTGCCTTCCGTGGTTACTAGTTACTAGACCTTGGGCAGGTCACTTTGCTTTACAGGCTTCAGCCTTTTCCTTCCTGACAAGAAATAGACGCTTGATAAGAATAGTTTCCCCCACCAGAATTTAAGGTCCAGAACAGCAGTTTCTTGTTTTGTTTTACTATTTTATTCTCTGCTGTACATTCAATGCCTAGAACAGCATCTGGCACATGGCAGAGACCCAATAAATGTTTGTTAAGTAACAAATATCTGTTAAATAAAGCCTGACTTCAGAGTTGCAATGATTAACAAATGGAATTGAAAGCAGTTTGCAAATTAAGAGGCATTATAAAACATAAAGAATTACTTTTATTAGTAATACCTCAAATAAAATGTTTTTATGTCAATATTAAATAAAATTAGAACTGTAAGACCTAAATTGAGTGTCTTTCATGCCTCTGTGATCCCAAGCACTTCGCTTTCCTCTCCATGAGAATGGTTTCTTATGGCTGACACCATTCTCTACGTGCTCTGAATTCCTGTAACTCAATAAAGCAGGTATTGTACGACCAGTAGACCCATTTAAAACACGGGGGAAGTGAAGCCTGGAGATGGAGTATTCTTACTCAAGGCTGAATGGTCTCTAAGCAGAGGCATTATCCCAAACTCAGTCTGACTTCTAGTACAGACAGTTGGGTATACAACAGAAGGCTGCACAGCCTGTTTCCCAACACCACAAAAAAAATGACTTGATGCCCCACTGAGTCCTGCTGTCAGGTAGTGGAATCTGATAAATATCTGGATTTTGAAAAATGTATATTGTAAATATCCCTGGTTTGGAAAACAATTCCTATCAAGGGCCTATGAAAGAACACACAACTTTGGTTCAGAATTTCCCATTTGGGAATTTATCCCAAGAAAGAAAAAGCTGTATGGACAAAATGGTCACTGCAAAATTTTTTGAGAAGGAACACTGGACATAAAAAAAGGTTCCATTTTACGGTAATTATGTAAAACTAAATATACAATCAATATTTTAAAAAAATATCAGGAACTATGCAAAAGAGAATTAAGAGCAAAATTTTGGCCCTGGCTGGTGTAGCTCAGTGGATTGAGCGTGGGCTTGCAAACCAAAGGACCACAGTTCGATTCCCAGTCGGGGCACATGCCTGGGTTGCGGACCAGTTCCCAGCAGGGGACACACAAGAGGCAACCATACACTGATGTTTCTCTCCCTCTCTCCTTCCCTTCCCCTCTAAAGATAAATAAATAAAATCTTTTTTAAAAAAAGAGCAGAATTTTGTCTCCTCTAATCAAAACTGTATAATAATGGTACAATCCAGGACAGGGAAGGAATACAGACAAGAAAGATATGATTTAATGGGGTTCATGGTGTGGGTGAATTATTTTTATTAGTGCATTTAAATTTTTAAACATTAGAAGTCATACTCCCTCACGCCCCAAATTCCCATTCCACATTTCCTTATTCCTTACAAAACCTCAATACTCGAACTGCGCCAACATTAAAACAATCTTTATCACCAAAGTTAATATATTGGGGAAAAACCTTTTAAAGTAGAAAATCTACAAATTGCATCAAGGTCCTCAGCAGCTGCTGCGTGAATTGAGTGGAATAAAAATACCGTTCGAGAAGGGAATAAAGAAATCTCCGCGATTAGCACAGCCGAATTAAAATTAGGGGCTCTGTCAGACCGGGGATCGGTGATGGCTGGGTTTGAGCTTGTTTTCCGAACTGCCTAGACGCAGGTCCCAAAACTAGGGCTTAACTCCTGACGACGCCTGGAGAAGGAAGTCCCACCGGCCACGCGCCACACCCGGGCCCTGCGAACCAGAGACCAGAGAGGGAGGAGGGGGCGGCTGCGGGCGCGAGGCCGTGTTCTCCCGGCCGCACCCACCCGTCCCCTGCACCTGCGCCCCGCCACGCCCCCGCCGCCACTCGCCGCTGGCCCCCGCCCTGCCTACCTGGCCCCGACCCCAGGCCCGGCCTAGCAGCAGCCTCGGCTGCCTGCCGAAGGAAGAAAGGACCGAACCTCCAAACGGCGTCTCTATGAGCAAAATGGCGGCCACACGCGCAAGCACGGCGTCGGCGCCGACGGCGTGGCCGGTGGGCGGGGCAGGAGGCGGGGCCAGGAGCCGCGCCTGCGGAGGAACCTGGCTAAGGTTGTGGGCGTGGCCCAGAGGGAGGAGTGGTTCCTACCCACCTAACCAGAGAGATGGGGTTCGGCCTACCAGAGAGCAGGCGGGTGGGCGGGGCAGACCCTCTCCGCCCCAGTAATGCTGCTGTGCCCTGGGCAGCTGTGAAAGCGGGAGGCTGGTTTAGAGGAACACTGTTTGGAATGATGGTGTTTGGAATTACAGATGTCTGGGTTCAAGCCTTCACTGGCCCGTAACCTTGGGCAAAGTCATTTCACCTCTCTGAGCCTCAGTTGCCTCATCTGAAAAATGGAGGTGATAGTACCACCCATCTCATGGGGTTGTGAGGATTAAGGGAAACAACATCCGCAAAGGTTTGAGCAGTTCCTGGCATAGAGTAAATGCTTTGTTGTTATTATTGTTTGCCCTATGTTGCCCTAATTTTTCAATATTATAAATGACTTGTGTTTTGGTACACACTGAATTCTTTATCATTTAAGTATGTTTTTCTTTTATTATATTTATAACATAATAGCATACACATATGTAGCACAATATGTCAGGCCAGGTCCTCTTAACTGCTTACCATCTATTAACTGTAACAAGAGTATGAGGTAGGTATTATCTCCATTGTAATAGTGGGAGTTGAGACACTGACATTAAATAACTTGCCGAGTGACAAAGTGGACAAGAATTTCAATCCAGGCTGCCTGCATCAACTTCTCCACTAAGCTCACCCCTGTACCGCACAGCGTTTCCAATTCTGTTTCGGATTTTTCACGGGAGTGAGACATAAAACAATTCATCGGTGGTTGTGCAGCTACCTAGAAGCGAACAGTCCTCATACCTCTCCAATCTCTTATTTTACAATGGAGGAATACAAGCATTTCAATTTATGAATTATAAATTAGGTGATACATCATGAAATAGAGTCATTTGAGACATTTCTTTTGCCAGACAACTTTACAGGGACACACCTCTGCAAAAAGCAAGGCCCACGACCCCATTGATAAATTCGCTTTACAAAACTGAATCTTCTCCCAGCGTACGTTTATCAGGTTTACTTCGCTTCCTGTGCATTCTGATCTAAACCTGGATCCATCCGCTTCCCCTTCCTGCTTTTGTGGTCGTTGACTCGGTCCTTCGCTCGGTCCTTCCCACCACCGGTTAGGAAGAGACTGTCTCTGACCAGGAGCTTCCCTGTCAGCTCGCTGATTCGCTGAAAGGATAGGCCGCTGAGCCAATGAGGCGTGAGATACACAGTCGCCTGCTGGAAGCTGGCTCTCCTACGTCACCTGTCAGGAATACCAGGAGGGGGACCCTCGAGAGATATTGAGAAAGGCAAAGAGGGTGAGGGACTTAAAAGGCCCGTTGCGCATAAGCTGAATCCCAAGTCAGTAGGTTTCTGGACTTCTCAAATATGGGAGCTAATTAAGTCTTCTCCACCTTCTGAAGCCAGTCTGGCACAGACGCCTGCATGTTCTCTCCCTTCTTACTTATTGTTCTTTCTTACCAGCCTGTTCCCCCATCTCTGAACCGCAGAGCCTTTGCACATGCTGTTCCTGCCTCCAGGAACGCACTTCCTCCAGCAGTCCTGTCCCTCATCAACTCCAACTTAAACTACATCTCAGGGGAATCATCATTTTCAAGCCTTCCCACCCCCAAAAATCCTATTTCATGTATTTGTCCTTCATTAAGCTTATTATGATTACTAATTATTGTTCATTATGTATTTATTTTGATGATTATTTTATAAATATTACCAAAGACTGTAGATCCCTGCAAGCAGGCTCTTTGTATATTCTGCTCATCACCGTCACCCAGTATCCAGCACAGCACCTGGCACAAGTATGGTACTCAAGAAATGTCTGTAAAATGGGGCACCTCAGAATGACCCACCTTGATGAAAAGAAGGTGGGCAGTAGTAGCACAGAATTATTCAGGCATTAGCTTCATTGTGCTTTGCAGATATTGGGGGGTCGTTTGTTTGTCTGTTTACAAATTGAAGCTTTGTGGCAAAGAGCCTGCATGGAGCAAGTCTATTGGTGCCATTTTTCTAACGCCATTTGCTCACTTCATGTCTGTGCCACATTTTGGTAATTCTTGCAAATTCAAACTTTTCAATCATTATTGTTTTTGTTTATGATGGTCTGTGATCTTTGATACTACTACTGTAATTGTTTTGGACACCATAAACCATGCCCATATGAGACAGCGAACTTGATTAGTAAATGTGTGTGTTCTGACTGCTCTACCTACCAGCCATTCCCTGTCTCTCTTCTTCTCCTTGGGCCTCCCTATTCCCTGAGACACAGCAATATTAAAATTAGGCCAGTTATTAGCCCTATAATGACCTCTAAGTGTTCAAGTAAAAGAAGAGTCACACATCTGTAAATTTAAATTAAAAACTAAAACTTATTAAGCTTAGTGAGGAAGGTATGTTGAAAGCCTGGGTAGGCCAAAAGCTAGGCCTTTTGTGCCAAACAGTTAACCAAGCTGTGACTGCAAAGGAAAAGTTCTTGAAGGAAATTAAAAGTACTACTCCAGGGAACACATGAATGATTAGAAATTGAAACGGCTTTATTTAAGATGACAGGGAGAAAGTTCTAGTAGTCTGGATAGAAAAGCAAGGCTCTAACTCTCTTCGATTCTGTGAAGACTGAGAGAGGCGAGGAAGCTGCAGAAGGAAATTTGGAAGCTAGCAGAGGCTGGTTTGCAAGGTTTAGGGAAAGAAGGCGTCTCCGAAACATAAAAGTGCAAGGTGAAGCAGCAAGTGCCGATGTGGGAGCTGCAGCAAGGTAACCGGAGATCTAGCTAAGACCATGAATGAAGGCGGCTACACTAAACAACATACTTTCGATGTAGACAAAGAAGCCTTTTTTGGAAGAAGCTGCCATCTTGGACTTTCATAGCTAGAGAGGAGAACACAATGCCTGGCTGTAAAGCTTCAACAGCCAGGCCAACTCTTGTTAGGGGCAAATGCAGCTGGTGACTTTAAGTCGAAGTCAGTGCTCATTTTCCATTCCAAACATCCCAGGACCCTTAAGAATTACACTAAATCTTCTCTGCCTGTGCTCTATAAGATGTGTGACAGCACATGTGTTTACAACATAGCTTACAGAATATTTTAAACCCATTATTGAGATCTACTGCTCAGAAGAAGAGACTCCTTTCAAGGTATTACTGCTCACTGACAATGCACCTGGTCACCCGAGAGCTCTGACGGAGGTAGGTGTACAATGAGGCTGGTGTCGTTTTCATGCCTGCTAACAGCATCCACCCTGCAGCCCAGGGGTCAAGGAGTAATTTTGAATTTCAAGTCTTATTAGTTAAGAAATATGTTCTGTAAGGCTGCAGTTTCCATAGACAGAGATTCCTGTGGTGGATCTGGATCAAATAAACTGAAAACCCTTGGAAAGGATTCACCATTCTAGATGCCATTAAGAATATTTGTGATTCATGGGAAAAGGTCAGAATATCAACATTAACAGGAGTTTGCAAGGAGTTGATAAAACCCCTCATGGATGACTTTGAGAGATTCAAGACTTCGGTGGAGGAAGTAACTGCGCATGTGATGGAAATAGCAAGAGAATGAGAATTAGAAGCGGAGTCTGAAGGTGTGGCTGAATTGCTGCAATCTTACAGTAAACTTTAATGGATAAGGAGTTGCTTCTTATGGATGAGAAAAGAAAGTGGTTTCTTGAGATGGAATCTACACCAATTGAAGATGCTGTGAAGATTGTTGAAATGACAACAAGGGATTTAGAATATTATAATACATAAACTTAGCAGCAGCAGGGTTTGAGAGAATTACTTTCAATTTCGAAAGAAGTTCTACTGTGGGTGAAATGCTATCAAATAGCATCACACACTTCAGAAAAACCATTATCGAAGGAAGAGTTGATTAATGCCACAAGCTTCACTGCTGTCTTATTTTCGGATATTGCCACAGCCACTCCGACCTTCAGCAGCCACCCCTCTGATTAGTCAGCAGCCATCCACACCGAGGCCAGACCCCCCACGAGCAAAAATAACAAAAGGGTTATGACTCACAGAAGGCTCGGGTGAAGGTTAGCATTTTTTAGCAGTCAAGTATTTTTTAATTAAAATATGTGCGTTGTTTTTTAGACAGAACGTTTTTTCACACTTAACAGACCATGGATAGTGTAAGCATAACCTTTATATGCACTGGGAAACTAAAAATTTCCTGTGACTCGCTTTTTTGCGGTATTCTCTTTTGTTATTGTGGCCTGGTACCGTCCATTTTTTAACATGGCCAAGTGAACAGTCCGTGTAGGTTAAGTGGAAGCAGTCTGGTTTCCTCACCCAGGTGTCTGGGTAGCTAAGGGAAGCAGTGTCCCTACAGCCTTGGAGGGGCCCGATAACCAGTGTTCCCATAGCCTTGGGACTGGGTCCGATAAACTGTTCCCATAACATGAGGTGGGCTCGCATGCGCAGAATTATGTTGTTATATAATTTCTGGTGTCTTGCTGGCTTCGTTCCCCTCTAGTACTTAAACAGGTAGGGACTCCCTGCTGGGGGTGATGATGATGAGAGACATGCAAGGGGACAGGTGCCACAATGGGGAGCAAGGACCATGACATGAGACCTGCAAATAGACACACAGCTTGCAGCATGAGTGGCTCACCCACCCGTGAATAAAGGCATGCCAGACAACCCAACGGCTCTGTGGATATTTTTCCATCTTCACAAATACCCTGAACCTGCCTGGCCTTGAAGGGCGGCAACACAGTCAGTGTTTCCTGGGCTATTTTTTCCCCACTGTGTAAGTTTTGCTTGAATCAGTAGGAAACAAAAAATATGTACTTGGCCAAACAGAAGTTAACAGCCTGGCAGAGATGCAGGCTTAGATAGAAATGCTGCACTTCCTCGCACAACCAAAAGAGGGATAACAACCAATTTAAAAACCGTAACAACCAGAAGTGCCAGAATATCAAACTGCATGGAACTCTGACAACCAAGGAGCTAAAGAAACATTCACCTGACCAGTAGGAGGGGCGGGGATGAGAAACAGGCAGCTGAGCCAGAGAGGACTCCGGGCAAGGTGGCTGAACAGGCAGGAGAGTCAGGCAGGGCTGGCTGAACGGGAAACTAAAGACACAAAGCTAGCTGTCAAATACTGCAGGGGTTGCCATGGTGGAAGAAACTCCCAGCCTTGCAGGAGAGTTCATTGGAAAGTGCGGCTAGAGCAAGCCAGGGGCATTGTTCCCTCTTGGACCCTTCCCCACAGACAGAGCCACAACACAGTGGAATGGGTTGTCCTGACCTACCGAATACCTAAGGCTCTGCCCATTACAACTTAACAGGTGCACCAAGACAAAGAAATATGGCCCAAATGACAGAACGGAGCAAAACTCCCCAGAAAGAGAAAAGTCATGAGGAGATAGACAACCTATGTGATACAGAGTTCAAAACACTGGTAATCAGGATGCTCACAGAAATGGTTGTGCTCAGTCGAAAACGAAGGAAGAAATGAAGGCTATACAAAGTGAAATGAAGGAAAATATACAGGGAACCAACAGTGAAGGAAAGGAAACCAGGACTCAAATCCATGATTTAGAACAAAGGAAAAAGAAACATCCAACCCGAACAGAATGAAGAAACAAAAATTCAAAAAATGAGGAGAGGCTCTGGGAAAACTTTAAATGCTATAACATCTGAATCATAGGGATGCCAGAAGGAGAAAAAAAGCAAGAATTTGGAAACTTATTTGAAAAAATAATGAAGGAAAATTTCCCCAATCTGGAGAAGGAAATAGACTTCCAGGAAGTCCAGGAAGCTCAGAGAGTCCCAAAGAAGTTGGACCCAAGGAGGAACACACCAAGGCACACCATAATTACATTACCCAAGATTAAAGGTAAGGAGAGAATCTTAAAAGCAGCAAGAGAAAAAGAAAAAGAGACAGTTACCTACAAAGGAGTTCCCGTCAGACTTCCAGCTGGTTTCTCAAAAGAAACCTTGCAAGCAAGAAGGGGCTGGAAAGAAGTATTCCAAGTCATGAAAGGCAAGGACCTACATCCAAAAGACTCTATCCAGCAAAGCTTTCATTTAGAATGAAAAGGCAGATAAAGTGCTTCTCAGATGAGGTCAAGTTAAAGGAGATCATCATCACCAAGCCCTTATTATATGAAATGTTAAAGGGACTTATCTAAGAAATAGAAGAAAATCAAAGCTATGAACAGTGAAATGACAACAAAGTCACGACTATCAACAGCTGAATCTAAAAAACTAAAACTAAAACTAAGCAAACAACTAGAACAGGAAGAGAATCACAGAAATGGAGATCACGTAGAAGGTTGTCAGTGGGGAGAGGGAGGGAGGGGGAGAATGAGAAAGAAAGGGTACAAGGAATAAGAAGCATAATTGGTAGGCACAAAATAGACAGGGGGAGGTTAAGAACAGTATAGAAAATAGAGAACTCAAAGAACTTATATGTACAACCCATGGGCATGAACTCAGGTGGGGGGACTGCTGGAGGGTGAGGGAGTGCAGGGCGGAGGGCAGAGAAAGGGGAGAAAAAAATTGGGACAACTGTAATAACATAATCAACAAAATATACTTAAAAATAAATAGATAGATAGATAGATAGATAGATAGATAGATAGATACATTAAAATTTTTATTTGCCTATTATCAAAAGACCCAGACCGAGAGAAAAATATTCACAATATGTGTATCTGGCAAAGGAATTATATAGAGAGCAGTATTTTTTTTTAGGTGGGTGAGGTGAGGAGAAAGAGAGGGAGAGAAACATCGATCAGCTGCCTCTCATACACACCTCGACCAGGGACTGAACCCATAACCTAGGCATGTGCCCTTACTGGGAATCAAATGGGCAACCTTTCACTTTGAGGGAAGACGCCCAATTAATTGAGCCATGCTGGTCAGGAGCTATAAAGCACTATTAAAAAATCAATCCTAAGGTTCACTTCACACCCAATAGGTTGTCCATAATAAAACTAATTTAAAAAAAACAGAAAACAGCCCTGGCCAGGTGGCTCAGTTGGTTAGAGTGTCGTCCTACACACACACACACACACACACACACACACACACACGAAGTTGGCGAGTTCAGTTTGATTCCTGGTCATGGCACATACCTAGTTTTCGATCCCCTGTCGGAACACACGTCTGGGAGGCAAACCATCGATGTTTCTCTCTCACATCGATGTTTCTCTCTCTCCCTCCCTACCACCCTCTCTCTCCCTCTAACTCTTTCTCTCTCCCCATCCTCCACCTTCCTCTCTCTCTAAAACCAATAAACATATCCTCCACTGAAGATTAAAAATAAAAAAGAAAGAGAAAATAACAGGTGTTGGTGAGAATGTGGAAAAATCAGAACCCTCACACATTGTTGGTGGGAATGTAAAATGGTCCAGGCACTCTGAAAAACAGTTTGGCAGTTCCGGAAAAAGTTAAACACAAAGTCACCATATGACTCACCAGTTCCGCTCCTAGGAATCTACCCAAAAGATTTGAAAACAAATGTTCAAATAAATACTCATATACAAATATGAACAGCAGTGCTATTCAATCACCAAAGGTGGAAAACAGCCAAACGTCCATCAACAGATAAATGGACAAACAAAATGTGGTCCATGCATACAACTGAATATTGATCATCTACAAAAAGGAACTGTGAACACTGGATATCCAGGATAGGTAAATTCAGAGAGACAGAAGGCAGATTGGTGACTTGCTAGAAGCTGGGAGGAAGGGGGATGGGCCATGACTGCTTAACGGTCACGGTCACGGAGCTTCCTCTTGAGTGACAGGAAGACCTCAAAGTGCAAGAGGTGCCGGCTGCCCAGTATTGTAAAAGCGCTGAATGTTACTGAATTGTGCACTTTAAAAATGAGTGATGATTAAATATGCATTATTTGAATTTCACCTCAAAAAGTCAGTAACAAGAAAGCAAATAATCCAATTTTCAAAGTGGGCATATACTGTAGATGTATGCTAAAATAAAGGAGACGTGTATGTGGTGAAGAAAAGCACAGAAAGAGCTTGACGTCATTAGCCTCCAGAAAAGCGTAAGTTAAAGCTGCAATGAGAGATCACTAATATGCGTGAGAATGACTAAGATCACAACTGACAACACCAGCAGCCGTGGAGGAGGGTGTGGAGAAGCCAGAACCTTCGCGCATTGCACGTGGGGCCTGAAAACAGTACCACCACTTTGGAAGACAGTTTGGTGGCTTCTCACACTGTGAAACATAAAATTACTGCAAGACCCAGCAATCCCACTCCTAAGTATTTATCCAAGAGAAATGAAAAAAAAAAGTCCATCAAAAAGCCTTGTATATCGCCTCACACCTGTCAGAATGGTTATCATCAATAAATCAACAAACAACAAGTGCTGGCGAGGATGTGGTGAAGAGGAACCCTAGTGCACTGTTAGTGGGAATGCAGACTGGTGCAGCCACTGTGGAGAACAGTATGGAGGATTCTCAGAAATAAGAAATGTAACTGCCAGCCCTGGCTGCCGTGGCTCAGTGGATTGAGTACTGGCCTGCAAACCTAAAGGTTGTGGGTTCAATTCTCAGGCAGGGCATATGCCTGGGTTGCAGGCCAGTGTTTCTCTCCCTTTCTTTCTCCCACCCTCCCCCTCTCTGTAAAAATAAATAAATAAAATCTTTTTTTTTAATGTTACTTCCTTATGATCCAGTGATTCAACTTCTGGTTTATTTCCAAAGAAACCCTAAACATTAATTCGAAAGAATATATGCACCCCTACATTCATTGTCATACTACTTACAATAGCCAAGATCAGGAAGCAACCCAAGTGCCCATCAATAGACGAGTGGATAAAAAAGTTGTGGTTCACATACAGAATAGACTATTACTCAGCCATAAAAAAATAATGAAATCTTCCCATCTGCAACAGAATAAATGGACCTAGACAGAATAAATTGACCTAGAGCGTATTACACTAAGTCATTCAGAAGAAGACAAATAATTTATGGTTAAGATGGTAGCATAGGTAAACACAGCTCACCTCCTCACACAACCACATCAAAATTACAACCAAAATATACAACCATCACTCAGAACCATCGTATCTAGTTGAATGGTAGTCTGACAACTCTGGAATTAAAGAAACCACATTCATTCAGTCAGGTAGGAGGGCAGAGACGTGGAACAGGCTGGTCCCACATCCACATGTGGTGGGTAGAAGTTTGTGAGGGACGTCTCAGGAGTGAGGAGCACCTGCCCCACACCAGGCCTAGCAGCCCAGGGTTACAGTGCCAGGAACATGGTCCCCATAACTTCTGGCTGCAAAAACCAGTGGGGATTGAGTCGGAGGATGAAACTTCTGTAGTCCAAAGCAATCCCCCTCAAAGAACCCACACAAGGCCTTACTCAGACTCACTCCCTCTGGGGGTAGCAACTTAAAAGGCACTAGTGGAACACAGGGAGAAACTGAAGTGTCAGGTAGAGGCCATTGTCCTTTTTCTGAGTCCTCCCTCCACAGAGCCACAGAGCCGCAGAGCCAGCAGGCAGGTGCCATACCTGAGACTCCATCAGCCTGACTAATACTCTTCCCTGCCTTGAAGACCCCCTGAGACTCTGTCCCATACAACTTATGGGCCCACCTAAGCTGTTAACAGAGACTTTTCCATATGAATGGCTGGTCTTGGCTCATGCTTCACAGCTTCCTAAATCCTCTAAACAAGCCACAGCCTGCCTCAGTGAGCCCCCAGCCCCTGGACCTCTTGCTAAGTGGCCCCAGGCCTGGCACTAGCAACAGTTAGCCTAGATTCACAGTTTGGCTTTGCCCAGGAATCTCCAAGCCCAGCACAAATAGCAGCCGTCTAAGATTGCTTTATAGCCCAGGTAGGGTGGCCCTGAGCAGAACACAGGAGGGGGCTGACCTTGGCCTGCACCACCCAGGAAACCCCAGAGCCTGTGTACCCAGCAGACAGCTACAGACCACATTGAAGTACCACCACTCTGCCCCTGCACAGCTGATCCTCCATGGAGGGCAGAGGTTGGTGGTCACTGGTCACAGCCAGTCCTTGCCACTGATTGGCCTGGCTAAATCCCTCCTAGTGATCCACCAATAGCAGTCAAGTTTCAACTACAAGAAGCAAGTGTACTCTGCCCACACAAAGGGTGCACCTCAGGTACCCAGCTTGGGTGATAGGGGAGGCTGTGCCACTGGACCCTACAGGACACCTATTATATCAGGCCACACTACCAAGACATGGAGTCATAGCAGCTCTACCTAATACATAGAAACAAACACAGGGAGGCTGCCAAAATGAAGAGACAAAGAAACATGGGCCAGATGAAAGGACAGATCAAAATGCAAAAAAAAGAGCTAAACGAAATGGAGATAAGGAATCTATCAGATGCAGAGTTCAAAACACTGGTTATTAGGATGCTCAAGGAACTTAGTGAGGACCTCAGCAGCATAAAAAAGACCCAGTCGTAAACAAACGATACACTAGTTGAAATAAAGAACAATTTACAGAGAAACAACAGTAGAATGGATGAAGCTAGAATCAAGTCAATGATTTGGAACATAAGGAAGAAAAAAACAACCATGCAGAACAAGAAAAAGAAAAAGGAATCCCCTCAAATGAGCATAGTGTAAGGAGCCACTGGACAACTTCGAGTGTTCCAACATCCGCATCACAGGGGTGCCAGAAGGAGAAGAGAAAGAGCAAGGAATCGGAAATCTATTTGAAAAAAATAAGGAAAACTTCTCTAATTTGGAGAAGGAAATAGACATGCAAGTCCAGGAAACACAGAGAGACCCCAACAAGATGGACGCAAACAGGCCCACACCAAGACACATCATAATTAAAATGCCAAAGCTTAAAGATAAAGAGAGAATCTTAAAAGCAGCAAGAGAAAAGCAAAGAGTTAACTACAGGGGAGTTTTCGTAAAACTATCAGCTGATTTCTACAAAGAAACTTTGCAGGCTAGAATGGATTGACAAGAAATATTCAAAGTCATGAAAAGCAAGGACCTACAGCAAGACTGCTCTACTGAGCAAAGATATTTAGAATTCAAGGGCAGATAAAGAGCTTCCCGGAAATGGCAAAGGTAAAGTAGTCCCTCATCACCAAACCATTATTAAATGAGATGTTAAAGGAACTTTTCTGAAAAAGAAGAAGATCAAAACTATGAACAATAGAACAGAGATAAATACATATCTATCAACAATTGACTCTAAAAAAACAAACTAAGCAAACAAGAAGAACAGAGACAGAGTTATGGAAACAGTGTTTTGATGGCTGCCAGATGGGAAGGGTGTGTGGAGGTAGGTGAAGGGGCAGAAATTGGGACATCTGTAATAGCATAATTAATAAAATATAATTTAAAAAAAGATTTCATAAGTGAAGGGAGACACTCAAGAAATGCTACATACTGCATAATTCCCTTTGCGGGAAATTCTGGGAGAGATAAAACTCATCTTTAAGGACAGAAGGCAGATCAGAGGCTGCTTTCCCCAGGCCTTTCTCTCCTTCCCCCGGTCCCTGCCTTTCCGTGGGCCTGGCTGGCAGGTTATGCTTCTCGGTGCTGAAAGAGAAGTGAAGGTCCTGTGCTGGGGAAGTGGGTGAGGAGGGGAAGCTTTGCAGAACCGGGCCGCAGTGGGAGCAGGATTTCAGGAGGCAGAGGAGGGTCAGACCCAGAGCTGAGGGCATGGCCAGAAAGTGCAGGAACCACCTCCTCAGCTCACTGTCTGGACAGTGTATCAGTTAGGAAACAGCTATGGGTAACAAAGCAAAATAACAGTGGCTTACATAAGACATAAGTTTATTTCTCTCTCATAGCTGGCAGCTACATAAAGTCTCAGGGACACAGGCAAGCTAGCTCACCCCTCCGCTAATCCTGAATATTAGTCATTCTCGTGATTCAAAAGAGCTTCCAGAGCTCCAGTCATTACCACTGCATTTCAGGCCAGCAGCTGAAGGAGAAGTTCAAGGAAGGATCTCTTCCTTTTCAGGATACTTTCTGGAAGTCCCGACACTTCTACTTACATCTTGCTAAAATTTAGCCCCATGGCCACAGCCAGCAGCAGAGGAAGCTAGGAAGTGAATTCCTTGCTGAGTTCTTTGCTGCCCCCAGAGAGCATGAGCAGTGGTTTTTAAACCTGGGTTAGTATCGTAATCTAATCAACTAGAGGGAATGATGAAACACACAGTGCTGGGTCCAACCCCAGAGTTTCTGATTCAGAAAGGCTGTGGTGGAACTTATGAATCGGTATTTCTGACCCATTTCCATGGGAACCAATGTTGTTGTCTCCTGGTCACATTTGAGAGCCACTGTTTAGGGACTTTGATCCGAAGGAGGAAGGAGAGAGTGGACGATGGGGAGCCGCCAGCCACCCGCATCGCAGCGGGGGAGGGGACTCTAACCACTTCCCCTGAAGGACCACTGACCGTGTGCGGACCTTCTTTCAAGTTTCTGCCTTTAGATGCTCACTCCGCATTCCCTGCCAAATACACAAAAACATACCCACACATCACAGCAAATGGAACTCTTTGCTATAATACAAAATTTGAAAAACAATGTATGACTTTGCTTCTGAAATCATTTGGCCATGGATGTAATCATCTTTCATCTTACTTTACAGGGAATTCTTGCAAAGTGAGAAAATCTAAGTTACATTGTCCCACTGTCCTGAAAATGATGTTAGATATAACAAAAAAGAGATTCAGGGGTTTGTGGGCATTAAATTAAACATTTATTAATATTTGTTTTTGCAAGATCTTAAAAAAATTTTGGATGTCATAAAGTAATTTTAGTTCTGAAATATGAATGAAGGCCATTGAAATAGTCCCAAGCCCTGGGCTTGGTGCCAGAAGACCTTGTCAAAGAGCAGAGCTTTTCCTGGAAGCCAGGGACACAGACCCTACAGAGGTTCCTCCACCTGCAAGTCATTGCAGGGCTGTCCCACGAGAGGGAGCAACTGGCCCAGACCAGAGGCCACGGCCTGCGCTGGGACCAGGACAGCAGCTGCAGGGAAACAGGCTCCATCTCAGCCTCAGCAAGCAGGTCAGAGCTGCCCACAGCAGGCCCGTCCTGTCTAGGGGCCACCACTGTGGGAGGCAATGAAGATTTCTCTATAGGTCAGGCTGGTCTGGGTTCTGCTGCAGTAAGAAACGAACCCCAGATTATTGCTGGCTTACATCGATGAAGAGCCGTTTCTTGCACTATGTGCCCACGCTTGGCCACCTGGGAGCTCCACTCCACACCAGCAAACCCCCATGGCCCAGCCATAAGAAGCAGCCCCTGCACGGGACACTGCCCATCTCACTGCAGAGAGAAAGGGAACTTTGCTAGTCACAATGGACCCTTGAAGCTTCTGCTGGGAAGCTTTTGCTCACATCTGACCGAACTCTACTCAGGGTCCTGTGGGTGCTTTTCCAACTAGGCCTGGACTTTTTCAAACTAGATGGGAGTCTGTGTCCATCTCTGCAACACCCAGTGTTAGCAAGGATCCTGCCAAGTTGGTATGGCCAGAATGCCCCACCCTCCATATCTACCCTTTATTAACTGACTGAGTTCCTCACCCTGCTGGCCCCCTGGGAGGGCTGATCACCCTGGCCTGCCTTCAGCAAGGCCCTACTCAGGTGGGTGACCTCGCTGTTTCGGCTTAGTACTTCTCCATCACTCACCTCCACTTTTCCTCATTGTATTCGGAGTTGCAAGACCCCGTTGCAGCGGGGTCTCGCCCCTTTTGAATAAAGCCTACCTTGTGGTGTTTCCAGAAGAAATCGTTTTTTAACAACACCCCTGGCCAGAGGAAATCGCTGGCCAAACCCGCTGTGGATGAGGCTGGGAGCGTTTTCCGTACCTGAGGGTGGCGAGGGTGGCCGTGCTCTCGAGTGGCAAGGCAATCCAAGGCTCCCCTGCGGGGATCGGTCCGTCATTGACCCCACCGACAAAGGTGGTTCGTCACCGGGTCTCACCTCACGGCAGACTGGAGAGCAGAGGGGGTGAGTAGCTTCCTGTGGTCACCGAGCGGGGCAGCGGCAGAGCCAGAAGCCTCTCCACTCGCATCCGAGTGTAATGATGTCAGGCCCTGGTTCACAGTCCGCTGTGGTCATTTTGGTTTAGGTAGGCACTTGCCTCAGCCTGGGTGCAGGCTGGGAGCTGGGCTTTGGGTCTCAAAATATTTCTGTTGGGGCAGCCGGTTTGTAAGAGAGGAAGGTAATTTGCCTCAGATTCAAAAGTTATTTTAAGTGTGAATC
>PVKM010025322.1:0-20027 GCA_004027735.1 Carollia perspicillata | reverse complement strand
GGCCAGTGCAAGGTGCAACTCCACGTCCCGGGGACCCTCGGGAATCACCGCTGCAAAGGGGACCCTCAAGGGCTTACCCTGGGGCTGGGTGTTCCAGCCCCAGACTACCGGCCCTTGGAGCCCTGCAGCCTGGGAGA
Source organism: Carollia perspicillata (assembly GCA_004027735.1). Taxonomy (NCBI): domain Eukaryota; kingdom Metazoa; phylum Chordata; class Mammalia; order Chiroptera; family Phyllostomidae; genus Carollia; species Carollia perspicillata. The sequence goes on along the minus strand of PVKM010025322.1, from coordinate 19,890 downwards.
AAAGCAGAAGGCTTGCAAAAAGCGAGCCGAAGCGGCTTCACAGGACTTCCCCTGTGGTTCCCTCTCTCTCCCATATGCAAACCAGGGGGCTAAACTCAGCAGGAAGCTGCGATCCCTGAGCAGGGAGAGGGGAGGGGCCGGGAGCCATGGAGGTTCAGAGTCCCAGGGAGGACATGTCTGAGACCAGAGACAGGGCCTTCCCCACACCTGCCATGTCAGCCTGCCCAGCAGGACGGCCACGCCTCCAGCCTCTCCACCCCCAGGGCCCCTTCATTATGTCTCCCCAGAGCTCCAACACTAGGAGAACCCTCTGCCAAAAGCGGAATTTAGGAAGCTGTAATACTTGGTCTCTCTCTGTCTCTCTGTCTCCTCTCTCTCCCCACTTCTGGTGAGAACACTGAAGAGTTACCCTCTCAGCACATTTCAAGCCCATGCATGACACAGTGTTTGACTATTGCCCCCAGGCTGCACATCAGACCCCCAGGGCTCGCTCGTCCGTGTAACTGACACTTCGCACCCTGACCAGCGTCTCCTCACTGCTTCCATGAGTTTGCCTCCGATTCCACGTACAAGTGAGGTCCTGTGCTGCGTGTCTGTCTGCGTCTGGCTTATTTCACGGGGCAAGTGTCCTCCGAGTTTACGCACGCTGTCATGTATGGCAGGGTTTCCTTCTGTTTAAAGGCTCAACAATATTCCAGAGCCTGTGTGCACATGTGTGCGTGTACCAGATTTTACTACCAGGTTCGCTGCGGCATCATCCATGAGAGCCAAGATACGGAAACAATCTGAATGTCTGCCCACCGGCGAGTGAACGATAAACAAGCAGCTTTGCCAGGGGAAAGCTGGCTCTTGGGGCTCCAGCACTCTCTCTGAGCATCTCCCCACCCGACCCCAGGAGTCCTGACCGGGGTGGCGGTTGCAGCAGGACTGAATTGGGCTGAAGAACCGGGTCAGCTCGAGAAAGACAGCGAGCCTCTGGTCACCCAGCAGCTCCTGAACGAGTCTTCCAGGGAAACTCTCCTGGCTGCTGGGTCCTGGAGAGAGCTCGGGCTTCACCGGAAATCATGCTACTGCTCTCCCCGGAGGGCTCCGAACCCCGGGACACGGCCCGCATGCGGCCTGGGGTCACTGTGCAGCGACTCTCTTCCCGTGTTTCTGTGGGAAAGGCGGCCCAGTCCCCGTCGGCAGCTCGAGGCCACCCCTCAGCAGGCCTCCCCGTGGCTCTGCGTCTTCCTCCTGCGTGGGGGCAGCCAGGGCCCTGGGAGCACCATGGGGGCGTTTCCTTCAGCTGCCCTCGAAACCACGTGAGGGCGCCCGGGCGGACCAGTTTACGACGCGTGGAGAACAAACAGTCGGCCGGCAGTACCGCAGAACTCCCCTGCTAGGGGAAACGAGTGTAACACAATTTCTGAGGGCTTCTTGGTTAACCTTGGGAGGGAAAAAATCCCTTTAATATTTCAACAGCATAGCACTAAGGGGCCACGGTCTTGGTAGCAGGGGCACAAAGAAAAAAGGAGGGGGAGAAGGCAGGGTGTCATTTAGGGCATTTCTAGGCCCAGGTCCTGACCTGTAGGCTTCCACAGCTTAATGCAAAAGAGCTTCACTTCTCAGACTTGGAAAGTCCGTTTCTCCATCTCACGAGCTTGGTGCAGACAAATGAGAAATGAAAGTCAGGGGCCACAGCTAAAGGACTGTGTTGGAACAGCAGTGCTGGGTGGACCGAGGGTGAAGGACGTGAGTGAGAGACCTGGAGTTCAGGTTCCGGCCTTGCCAGGCTCTTGCTGTGTGACCCAGGGCCCATCCATCAACCTCTCTGAGCCTGGCACCATCAATAAAATGGAGCTATTGAAATGACATTTGCATCCAAAGGGTTTCTGAAGGCTGCTGTGTGTCAGATGTCAGTGTTAGAACTCTCGGACTAAGGGGCGGGGCCCCTCTGGGGGCTCTCTGTTCCCACTGCCCGAAGCGCCCTGTACATGGGCTCATGGCGTCCTCACGCCAGCCTTGAGAGGTGAGACTATCTATCCCTGTCTCCTTTCTGTAGCTGGGAACCCTTAGGCTTCGAGAGGTAAAATGAGTCGCCCAAGGTCATGGCTGGTAAGTGGTGGGGCTGGAATCGGAGTCCAGGCAGCCTGCGACGGAGCCCACATTCACTGTCCTGACCCCACACTGCAATACCAGGCAAAGTGTGAGCAGATTGGGGTCACGTGTTACACAGCCCAGAGCTCCAGGGTGGGGGTGGGGCTTGATGAACACATCCCACCACTGCTCTGCAGTCATCAGAACCACGACTGAACCTCCCCTCCCTAGGGTCAGCTGCTCCTTCCAACACCAGACGTATGAGGAAGATGGCCACGCCGACGCTGACGATCCCGGTGACGACCTCGCCATACTCAGCATCGTACCTCCTGAGGCCAAAAGGCTGACTTGTCCTAGGCATGTGCTGCTGATCTGAACTTGTCTTCATGCCGGCTGACAAGGCTGCCACTATAATGACCCCACTGACAGAGGAGGAGACCGTGGTGTGGAGAGGCCCCTCAGGAGGCAGCCAAGCTGGGACTCAGGTCCAGGCTGTGGGCTCCCTGCCCCCAGTAGGTGCCTGGCCTGGCCTTTTGCCCCTCGGTCTCTCCTGCAGCAGCTGTGACATGCAGGGGCCAGGGGGCTAGTAGAGAAGGCCGTCCACTGCACTCTGTCACCCCCACTGGGCGGGGCGGAGAGAAGAAACATCCAGTGGCCGACAGACAAGGTGCTTCTCCTCTGGGCTTCCCAAAGTGGGCGGGGAAGGGCATAGATGGAGCTTCTAGAGGGTTCCTGTCATGCGGTGTCCTGAACATCTGCAGGGAGCTCGGCCAACTCAGGCGTGAGCGCACACACAGGGTCGGGTGGGCTCCTCGCTTCAGAACCGCAGCGGGCCCACAGGGCCATGGGCGCCAGGCCTCGGGGCACAGGGCACTCCGGGCTGAGGAGGGGGACGCTCCCACCCAGGCCTCCCAGCCCAGCCCGGCATGAATGTACCACGGGCAACCCCCACCCTGCACGCGCTGAGCTGTGTGGCGAGCAGAGCACGGAGCTAGGGTGGCAGGGCCAGGGCCCCTTGGTGCGCCCCTGGCCCACTGGGTGACGAGGCCCCCACGTCACATGCCCACTGCATCTCTCCTTCCTTGTCAGCCACATCGGCCCTGCCCACTCACCAATGTGTGTGGGGGAGCACTTTGCAGAGAACAAGGCAGCAAAGCAAACACGAGAAGGCACGCGGTCTCAGCCATCAATGCGGGTGAAGAGAGAACGGGGAGAAAGCTTGCTGCTGGACAGGAAACCAAGAGCAGTGCTGCTGACGCCAAGGGGACGCAGGCCCTAGGGCGCAGGCAGGACTGGAAACCAGGGGCTACCGCTTGGGAGGGCAACTTGGCAGTCCCTCACGGTTTAAAACTGGGGCTCTTTGACCCCGAAGTTCCCCTGCTAGGAATTTCTACAGTTGTATTTGTAAACATGCAGATACAGATGCGAAGCTTTCCATTCCTTAGGAAGGGCAGCCCATCGGTGGGGGCCGGGTTGAATCAGGGACGCACCGCTCCTTCAGGGAAGACGGCAGGCAGCCCGCCACGTGCGGGCGGAGGAAGGGTTCCCGAGCACAGACAGACAGAGCAGGATGCCCAGAGATGCTGTGCATTCATGTGTGAGCGGGCAAGGGTGTGAGCGGGCACACTTTTGTAAGCACAGAGCACATCTAGGAAACAGAACTTACTTCATAGGAGAAGACAGTTACTTTCATCTGGCCCACAGGCCCACAGAGGTAGCTGGTTTTTATGCGACTTCGACAGGTACCCTGGCACACACTGGGGGGCGGGAGGGCCGGGGGCGCTCACCTTTCCAGCCACTTCCACTGGAGGAAGCGATCGAAGTACATGCTGTCCAGGTACTCGTGGAAGGGCTCCCCACTCAGGTAGTCGTGCACGGACCTGGCTCGGAGGGAACGCAGAGAGGGACACTTCATCATCCCGGTCCCGAGGCAGACGGGCAGAACACACGCAGGGCCTGGAGGCCCCGTGCTTCCAGAAGGTTGTTTGAGATTGCCTGGCTGACCCCGCGCCAAGCACTGAGTTCCGGCCCTGGGCACACCCCAGGCCTGAGATGCACCAGTGAGCATGCGGGTGGCCTTGTGATGAGGACTTCACAACGGTAAATAACCAACATTAAATAAATGACCCAGGGTCTGGGGGTCAGGGGTCAGGGGTCAGGGACATCTCTCTGCAGAAGGGGCAGGAGGAGAAATGACAACAGAGGCAAGTTAACTGGGTACAGGGGACAGGCAGGGACTCCAAGATGGTGGGTGGTGTGGGGCAGCGCAGGGATGTGGCCCCTGAGGCCCAGGCTCTGGATCTGGTCCAGGACCAGCAAAGCCACCAGATTTTCATCCCTGCAGCAGAATTTACAGGTCGCCAGCTGTGGGCTTGGCCCCAGGCCAGACCTGGGGGCTTCTGAGCCTGGCTACAGGCAGGGGTGGGCCTCTTCCCTTTGAAAAGTGGAATGCTGGCCCATCTGGCCCGGGCACTTGGGACCTGAGGAAGGCAGGGGACACATAGAGCTGGGACAAGCTGAGGGCTGTGTCTTGCCAAACCTGAAAACCGGGGCTGGCATGGGGGCCAGGATGGCCCCTCCCTTGGGAACAACCCAGGGACCTGCCCCAGTGCCAGGCCTGCCCCTTGGCCACCTCCGAGAGGGCAGCCACCGGGTCTCTTTCTGCTGCAGGGGTCCCTGCTTGGCCCCTAACAGGGCTAGGCTCCCAGCTGGCTTCCCAGACTGTTCGGCCGCATTACCACGCTCCCAGCACATGGGGCTGTTGGGTCTCTTGCCCTCCTGACCTGGCAGCAAGCTCTGGGAAAGCCTGGCTTGGGGTCCTGCTCACCAGGGTCTCCCCAGCACCCATCATGGTGCCAGGCACATGGCAGGTGCCCAACGGATGCCTGTGGATCAAAGGGTGAACAGGGCACACACGATGCCTCTTGGCATGTAGGCATGTCTGCATGCATGCACGTGTCGGCTTATGGGGTGCGGAGCATGTGGGTGCATGAGCGTGTGTGCGTGAGGGCATGGGTGGGGCTTAATCGGCACGCAGCTGGCACCACGGCCACTGGCTGATCCCTACCCAGGAGGCCTGCAGCACGGCCTGCAGGGGTGACGGGGTGTGGCCGGGAAGGCAGCCTGCAGCCCCTCCTGCAGCAGCACCACCCGCTCAGGGTGGTGGCAGCGCTGGGGTTGGGGGACCTGGGAGGGATTTCCAAACCACCCAGACCAGGTCAAATTTTTGCACATTCCTCAGTCTCAACAGCCTGGTCAGCCACTGCTTTCAACACCCTTTGAAGCAGATGTTTTCCTTGGACTCGGCCCCTGGTATCTCTTCCCCTTCTGAAGGAACACACAGACGTCTGGGTGGCTTGGCTGGGTCTTTGGCCCCTGAAGACCTGCCCCCGGTGCCCAGCGCTCCAGGTAGAAGCTGGAGGCAGCCCAGCCCCGTCTGGGCAGCTGTGTGGCTGCCAGCGGGGCGGAGGGGCCTGACATCCCCAGCCTGGGAGGGAGGGAGGCGGGCCTGCAGGGGGCCAGGGTGGGCAGGCTGCCGAAGCACTTACTGCGCACAGGCAGAGAAGAGTTCTTTGCAGGGCCTCTGAAGGAGCTTCTCCTCTGTCTGGGAGACCAGGTCCTGGCCAACTTGGGCGATGAAAACTGGGGACTGGAGGGAAGAAGAGAAGAGGAGGCGGTCAGTGCAGGGGAGGAGCAGGGTGTCCGGGGCCACCCTAAGGTGCTGAGCGTGGGTGCACCTTCCCCTCCTGCCCGAGCCGGGCCCTGGGCCACCTGCACAGCGTCAGGTGGTGCGGGGGGTGGCGGGGCGAGAAGGTGGTGAATGAGCCCAGACTTCAGGTCAGATTTCTGCTCTGTCATTTTCGGTCGGTGTGACCCCCGGGAGGTCACATGGCTCCTCTGAGCATCACTGCCATCACATGCAGAGCATCGAGGATGATGCCTGTGTCCTGGGCCTGTGGCCGGAATGGATGGGGTGTGAGAGCAGTCCTGGCAGAAGGAGCTGTGCACCGACATCCAGGTCTTCAGCGAGCCCCCTGAGGTTGCTGACGCCGCCCCCCCGCCACTCTGAGCTGTCCCCTCAGAGGGCAGAGTTGAGATGAACCCCTGTGCAGCCTCAAGGTCATGTACAAAAGGGTCTGGAAGGGGTAAAAGGACAAGCGAATAGGATGACACAGCAGCTAGGGGAGGGGGCTCAACAGCTAAGGGTGGGGGCTCAGCAGCTATGTGACGTGGCTTTGGCACTGGCCCCGGAGTTCGAGTCCCACATCTGCTGCTGGTGGCTGGGGGACCTCGGTTTTGGCTGTTCAGCCTCGGTTATGAGGAAGATGACCAGAAACAACAGTTTCTCCCAGAATGAATCGGTGACAGCTTTAGGTCCAGCCTTTGGCCCTCAATGTCATGGTTGGCATTTTGTTCTCCTTCTTGGTTAGGCTGCCTGGCCTGAACCCTTCAAGTTGGAAGGGTACCTGGGAGTTCCTGCATCCTCCCCAGGAGCAGCAGGCCTCCCACCCCGCCCCTTCCCCCGACCAGGCTCCCTCTGCCAGCCGGCCCCGCAGTGGGTTTTCAATAAGTTGCGGGAATAATGGAGAAAGTTGCCAGGAGTGGGCTCAGGAAGGTGGGGTGTAGATGCATCTTTCCGGAAAAGGTTGAAATCGAAAGACTTGCTTTCTCTTCCCAGCAGTTGCCATGTGACCGTGGGGCTGACTGTTCTGCTGAGCCCACTGGGTGGTGCCTGGAGTGGGGGGCGTGGCACTGACCCTGACGGTGGAGGCGGAGCAGCCTGGTGAGACCAGTGGCTTATTTTCTGTTCCCCACTGTTCTTCTGAACGAATGCCCACATTCCCCCTTCTTCCTTCCCCTCCAGGTCCTGACCTCTCTGCAGGTTCTCCCCTGCCCTGGGCCCTCCCAGCCTCTGGCCAGGGCTTGCCACTGTGATGGAAAATGCCGCCCAAACATACACGCAGTGCAGACAAAGCCAGTCACATCACACATCTCGGAATGTCGCCCAGATCGCTGCCGCCACCAGTCCTGGGTGGGGGGTGGCTCCCCCCCCCTCTGTCCACTCTGCCTGGGCCACCCCTCCATCTCCACACTGACAACGTAGCGAGAACACTGAAGAGCAACCAGCAGACTGTTGGCTTCTGGGGCTACTTGCCACTCCTTTTGCAGAGAAGATGCTCGACCAGCGGCTGGAGCCCTGAGCTGTGGTCCGATCCCGCCCTTGGCCATTCCGGGCCCCACCTCCTCCCCTGTAACAGGAAGGAGCTGCTCCAGGGAGGCCCTACAGGTCCTTCAAGACTCAGCGATTGATGGTTGAGGTTTTTGTGTTTTAGTTTTCGCTTCTAAGACTTAGGGAACTTGGTTGGGAATTCTGATAGATGAGTCTACGGGGGATCAGGAACTCCAGAATGTAGGAACAGCGGCGGATCAGAACAAGCCCCGAGGCCACAGGCAAACTCGCTTCGGGAAGAGAGCCGAGCTGCTGCGGCTGCCTTGGTGCGCAGGGCGTGGTGGCTGGCCCAGAACTGGTGCCCGCTGTGTGCTTGTTAGCGAGGGAGGACACGATGACGGGCCTGGGGTGCGTCCGCCAAGACCAAACATGGATGCGGGGTGGGGGACAGGGGCGCTGCTTTGTCATTGGACTTCACCTGGGGGGACGCACCATACCCTCTGGAGGCCCACCTGGTGCTGGGCGCAGTGCGAGGGGGCGCTGTTAAAAGGTGACCCCTGTGTGGTCCTCAACCACAAATCACTTTTTCTCCTGTAAGACACTCATGAGATCAGGTGAGACCCTAACAGGAAACTCCTTTCCCTTTTCTTGGCTACACGTGGCCATGTGTGACATGGGCTGCTTGGGACTCCGTGGTTCTCACACTTTTTTTTTTAACAGCAAGGATCTTTTCTCCTTGTCCAAATGAAATTCATTTATAGACCCAACATGTAAAGCCGAGAGAAATAATGTAATGGATAACAATGGCTTGCCTCTGTCGGGGCCAACCCTGGACAGACACTGTGTGAGATGCCTTCATGGATGAGGAGATTGAGGTGCAGAGAGCAGAAGTCATTTGCCAAAGGTCACCCAATGCTGGGTGGGTTAAGAATGAGTCTGGTTGGAGGTGGTGGGCTGCCTGGGCCACCTGAGCTCCCCTCCCCCCCACCCCCAGGAGGTGTGGCATGTGCCATGGGGATGACCAGGACACCCGGAGGCCCTCTAGCAGAGGCAGGCAGAGATTATGTGGGAGATGGCACAGCTCAGGGTAAGGGGCCACTGGGCTCAGATAAGGGGGCAGTCTTCCTGGGCTGGGGTCATCTTGGAAAGGCTTCGTGGGGGATGAGGTCAGGGCCCTCCCACCTGCAGGCCAGGCAGCCACTTGGGCTGCCTGCTTGGCCTCACCATGGCCGGTCTCTGGAACCAGCTGGCGGGACAGCCTGGGGGTCGCTGCCCACCAGTCAAAGCCCTAATGGAGTTAGTGAGCAGGTAATAATGTGCTCAGTTTAACCCCCAGGCGTTTAGACTCGGTCTTTGGCTGGACATGAAGAGATTAAGGGATTCCAACCAAAGCCCCTTTCAACTGACTCCAGGGGAGGACGCCTTTGCCAGAAAGGAGGGAGCAAGAAGCTGCCGGCCAGCTTAAGTCAGAAACCGAACCCTGCCAGGAGGGCAAGGGGGGCAGCTGCCCAAAGGGGCGTTCCAGGGCCACTCGCTAATGGAACCAGAGGGTGCCTGGTCCTTCCCCTCTGGGCCAGGAAGTGCGTTTCGGAGGGAGACAATCAGGCAGGCTCTCCCTGGCCTTCCCACAACGGGGGCGCCTTGAAGACAGAATTCCAGAATTCCATGCCGTTTCAGATCTCTTTCCGGCAAGCCAGTCGTCTGGCCCCTGGGGGGGCCTGTGAGGTGGGCTGGGGAAGGGCAGGCTCTGGAGACCAGTGTCACCTCACCGCCCTGATGGCTCGGGAGCACAAGGGAGCTATGGCCGGGCAGCACTGCGGCCCTTTGTACCAGGAACTGTCCCTCTGGGATGCAGCTGAGGGTCAGGGCAGGCAGGACGGATGGGTGACATCCTCCTCCATGTCAAAGATGCCCCCTAAATTCTAACCAAATGGAAAGGGCCTCAGGCCCTTAGATGTTTACGGAGCAGAAAGCAGGTGGAAAGTCTGACGCCCTGGCCCTCGGGACCCCCTCAGGCCAGCAGGGCTTTGAAGTGACACTGACTTCTTGGTCACAGATCGTCTTCTCAAGTAGCTACAGCCCGCAGGCCTTGACCTGACCAGGACTGCATCCGCATAGGCACCTCGTTTCCCTCGAAGTGTGTGGACTGGGTCTTGGTGGCTTGGCCTCTGGCCTGGAGGAAGGACGGGGACAGGTCCCTCTGCTGGAGGCCCCACGTGAATGAACGCCTGGCCTCCTGATGGTATCAAGCAGCTCAGGCTAACCAGCTGGCCGACCTTGAGGGGACCCAGCTCTGCCGGAAAGTCCACTCTGACGACAGTTGGAAGGAGCCCCAGCTGCCCTGAGGAGGGCTCTGTGGTCAACTCCTAGGACAGCTTATGACAGCAAGCCACGCCTGGGGGACGTGGCTCTGCACGCCCACTTCTCCCTCCTGCGGGAAGAAAGGGCTTGTCTTCCCGGAGGAGCTGGAGGCTGTGGGGATACCTGTCCTGCCCCTGAAGTCACATCTGGAACAAGGGAATCTGTACCTCATCCCCTCTTTGGCTAAGTCTCCTAACTCCCCATTTCCTCCCCCGGAGACGGTGGGGGAGGGCACGGTGGAACAGAGATGGCATTAAAGCTTGGGTGTGCTTGATCTACTCTGTGAGTCCAGGTTTCTGGAGAGAAGCCCCCTTCACCCAGAGGGGGAGGAACCTGCTCCCTGCCCCCCACCCCTAGAATGAGAAATCGACCTTGAACCCATCTCCTGCACCAGAGGAACTAGGGGCACATGTGGGTGGAGCCAGGCTGCCAGCAGGTCCTGCTGGTGGGAGACACAACACAGAGACACGTGTGTGTCAGGCTGCAACCTTCTCGGAATCCCGGCTCTTCTCACCTCCTCCCCGATGGCCCAGACCCATGCTATTCTCCCTGAGACGTTTGTGTGGGTCCTGGACACCTGGGCAGCCAGAGATGAGGCTGCACGGGTGCTCTCCTGGGCCCCACTGGGCCACTTGGCACGTAGGTCAGGCAGCCCCTGAGGTGGATGCAGGGGGTCTGGTGGGCACTCCACCTTTGCTGCTCTCTAAGCCCCTCTCCCCCATTTTGTCCCCACCCTGCCGTTAAGTTCTCAGGTCCTCATGCTGCCGGCACTGCCCGTGACCCTACACTGGGACGTGCAGCCTCGGCCAGACCCCTCGTCCTCTGCTCCGCCAGACGGAAACCTCCACAATATTCAGACACAGTCCTGATGACCGTGAGGGTGCGATGCCTGAGGGCCTCAGGAGGTCTAAAGAGGAGGGAGTAGGGGGCAGGCAGCAGCAGGGCTGGACAGAAGAGCTAAGGACTAGTCCTGGAGCTGCGTTAGCATGTGATGGGTCTGGGGAGCCCGTGCTTGTGGCCTGGCGTGACTTGAGGGCTGACAGAGACTACCTACTGAAGGCTAACACAGCCCCAGCACCCCTTGGTGCTGCGACTGCTCAAGGCATCACCCCTCCCAGGTCCCAACTTCAGCTTCTCGAGGGCCTTCTCTGTGCTTAACTTGAAGAAGGACAATCTGGGGTATCTCAGGTGCTGAGCATGCTGGAGGGGGAGGGGCGGTGGTGGGGAGGTATGGGCCCAATCTGGGCATGAAGTCACCCCTGGGTGCTTTACTCAGTACTCAATCCAGGAATTATGTGCCGATCACCCACGACACCCAAGACTCTGCCTCCCTTGATGCTCCAACACCCACCCTCAGTGGGCTCTGCCTGCACCAGCCGGGTGGCCAGCACGGCAGTCAGGCCACAAGGTGGCGCTGTTGAGCCCCTTGCGCCTGGGCTGCACGCACACACACCCGCAGTAGACCAGCTCCCCAGGCCCCCAAGACCAGGTGCACACGGGGAATAATGACCCAGTGACTCATCTAAAACCTGCAGAGTGCAGCCTTTGCAATAACAACTGAGGGCAAAAATGAGCGATCCACTAGGAGGGAGTCCTGGAGAGGGAAAACGAAAGCTGGACCTTGAGAGGCAGGTTGGACACACCCAGGTGGAGGGCACAGCCTGGCTGAGGCCTGGAGGCTGGCCGGAGCAGCGAGCAGCAGGGCGACTGCTCAGAGCAGAGGCGACTCCTCTAGGCAAAGTTAACGAAGTGGGACCAGCTGACACGCGCTGACACCTCCCACTGGGTGCTGAGAATCAGCCCCAAGGGCAGCATCACCAGGGCCTGGCCACCGCCTCTTCTCCCTGGGTGCTGCTGTCCCCCTCTGCACTGTGATGACTGGCAGGAGGAGGGCACATCACTTCCTGCATCAGTGAGAGACCTCAGGCCTGAGGACCTGGTTCCCAAAGCCTCTCCTGCCCTCGAAGCCTCGTTTTGAGACGTCGGGGTGGAAATGGGATGGACTGCATGTGGCCTTGTCCTTGGAGGCGCCCGGGGCTGGAAGCACATGCGATGGGCTCTTCAGGACCACCCCCCACTCCTCCTCAGCAGTCGTCAGCACTCCCGAAGTCAGCGGCCCGGGTGCCCCTCACAGCCTTGTGGAAACACGCAGCCTCTGCTTGTTCAGAGATTCAGGACCATGATGGAGCATCAGGTGGAGATCACAGAGGGCTCTCCTGGGAAGACCCCTCGGAGCCCAGCCGGGGGGACTAGTGGCACAGATGGGGACTGACAGAAAAGGCCACAGAGGGAAGGGACCCCTCCATGGCCACACTGCTGGCCCACGCAGGAGCCAGACCAACACCCGGGGGCTCCAGGGCGGGCCTCAGAGCGGGCAGTGGATCTGAGCTGGAGGGGCTCTGAACCAGGCTCCCGAGCCAGCTCCCGGGGAGGACTTAGCTGGCCTCGCTGGCCCTACTCAAACCAGCTTGTCCCCACTTCACAGACAGGGGGACACACACAGCAGTCCTGACCCTGGTACGTCTCCCCGGCCCCTCCTCTCCACGCCCACCTCACTGCCTGGTTTCAAGAATTCTCTTCCCTCGCTGGACTGGTCAGCCCGCCCCCACAGGCCTTGGTACCGCTTGCTCTTGCGCTGACACGATGGCCCTGGAGGGAGCCGCTCTACACCTCGCAGCACAGCTGGTCTCCACTGCCGAAGGCCTGGCCCCTAACTTCCTTCCCCACCTGCTGCCCCCCTCTGCCCTCTGCTCACTGACGCCCACACTGCCTGCTCGCTGTCCCCGGACAAGCCCCGGCTGTCCAGTCACTGGGCCCTTGCTTGTTCTCTTGGAAGGAGCCCTGCCTGCCCCATTGTGGCAGGTCTAAGTCTCACCCAGGCTTCAGGACCCACTTCCAACACAACCTCATCCGAAACATGTCTCTGAGCAGACAGGACCTCCCCCCCACCCCTAGGACAACTGTCCTCATCACGGTCGCTGCCCCTCCCTGAGCACCTACTGTATGTTAAACCCTCGGAGCCTGACAAAAGTTAGCTTTTTCATCGTCTCAGGGTCGGCCTTATTATTAGTATCCCCACTTTACAGATGCAGAAATGAGCTCAGGAAAGTTAAGTAACGTGCTCAAGGCCACACAGCTATTATGGGAGCAAAAACCAGACTCAATCCCAGGCAGCCTGGTCAGAGAGCCTTATCCCCGAACGTCAACACGTCGTCCCAGACCGCCATTGTCCTTCTCAGAGTGTGTGTGGGGATGTGACTCTGGCCATGGGGCCGAGCCTTCGTGGAGGCCCATGGGGGCTGGAGAGTGAGGTTCAGCGGGCGCTGCCTGCTTCGGCAACCGCTGTGTGTACAGCGCCGTCAGTGTCCCCCACTCCAAACACACACACACAGGCCAGTGGCCAGCATATGCTTTGCTTCAACACACGGATGCACCCCACCAAGGACTCGGCGCTCATTAGCAGTGGCTCCACCAGCGAACAAAAGGTCAGCCCAGGGGACTGTCCGCCCTATCTCCAGACGCAAGCACTTAGGCCTTAATGATGTGTGTATTTTCATATGTGGGCAGCTGACATTCCCACGTAAGCTATTTGCAATTTCCCAGTGTGGACAGACCGGGCTTTCAGGAAAAGCTGAGCAGGGGAGAGGCAGCACACCCTGGAAGAAAGAGGCGCCAGGGTTTCCCCTTCCTTCCAAACCAGGGGCTGCCTAGGTAGGGGCTTGCCATCCTGCTCCTACTGGGATGGAGGCAGCCCTTTTCCCTCCCAGGACAGGAATAGGAGAAGGGTGCTCCCACAACTACACCCCCCGCCACCCACTGACTCTGCATGAGGGGACCCGAGCCAGCGACGGGAGGCTCTGCACACAGAGCTGCCTGGGTCTGGCCACGGGGGAGGGTGGGGGTGGGAACCAGGCTCTGGCTGTGGGCGCCCCACAGTCGCCGGCCCCTTGACATGTGCCTTCTCGCGGCTCTGTACTTCTGCTGCCCCCCAGAACAGTGCCGCACGGTGGGGCCTGTCCCGGGGTCACAGATGCAGAGACTGAGCCTCCACAGGCCCTCAGAAGGGCAAGCGCGTCACTCGCTCCTGACTCATCAGAACCCAGCATGGCGCTTGGGCGTGGGCTCTCGCTCCCCACAGGGCCCCAAGGACAGGAGAGGGGACGGTGGGCCTGAGATCCGAATCCAGGCCGGCCTGGCCCCCAACCCTGCAACCGCTCCACTCTGCTGAATGAGCTGGTGATGCTCCTGGCACGTAGTAGGTGTTCAGTATGTTTGTGGAGTAAGTGTGTACTCACATGCACACTCACAGCAGGAAAGAGGCAGGTAGTGAGCTAGGAGGCCTGTCTACCAGGAGCACCTTTGTAAGGTCATCTGGTTTACCCCTGCCTGCGTGACCACCGGGCCGATCAGAGTTCTTGGGGATTTTCTCTGTGACAGCTGGTTGGGGTGCCCGTCTCAGGCAGAAACTGTGCACTGGAGACTTGGGGTTGGCCAGCTGGAGGGGAACCTGGAATTGACCTTCGCAGAAGAGTGCTGGGGCCTGGGGTGCCTGCACCCAGACACAGCGGTGCCTCTCTCCCAGTTTCCCTTAATCACACCCCCCACCCTTCCAATAAGTTCCTCCTTTGTTTGAGCGGCTGGATTGAGTCTGCCACTTGCTGCCAGGAACCCAGACTAATGCGCCATCTGTAAAATCGGGACTTGGGCCGGGTGACTGGGAGGACCCTCTGCACATGACCCAAGCCACCAGGGGCTTCTTCCTACCTGGGTTTTCTCTCCCCACCGCAAGTGGGCTGGTTCCGAGTTCCAAGAACTAACTCAGCCCAGCAACCCGGCGCCAGGGATGGCAACTGGGTGAAGAATGCAGGGCCGGGAGCAGCGGAAAGACCAGCCGTTTCAACCCTAAATCCCGGCCGGAAACGGAACCTGCTGGTACAACCTCAACCTGGAGACAGAGGAGAGTCGCTGAGCGGCCGTCTGGGTCGGCGTTTCCTCACTCGAGGGCGGACTTGAGGTCTGTCTGACAGGAAGGAAAAGCTCCAGTCTTCCACCTTCTTAATCAAAACCTTCAGTGCCAGGTGGCAAAGCCACCACCGTGCGCCGCGTCCGTCTGGACCGGTTCCTCTGTCTGCGCCTGGCCGGGCAGCAGACACCAGCCCCGAACTAGAACAGGACCAAAGGGGAAAGGCAGAGTTTTGTATTCCCGGTCACTGGGGAAACACAAATCAGCCCAGCCAGATGCTCACAAGGGACGTGCCATGGGGTCACTGTCCCCTCCACTGCCTGATGTCCATTTCCTGCAGCTCCCGGCTGAAGCACCCCCAACTCCTCCCCAGCATCTGCATGGTCAGCCTGGCGGGTGGGCTGCTCGGCCAAGCACCGTGCCTGATGCAGCCCCATTGGGCAGGGACACACGGCTGGACAGGTAGCTGGTGGCCCGAGGGCCGTGGGATAGAAGCGAGAAAAATGACGAGTGCCCTGCTCAGGAACTCACTGGGCCCCTGGTGTGTCCTAAGGGAAGGTGCTGCCCGGTCGCCTCCCGCCCGGGTGCACAGTCTCCAACAGAAGTGATGCCCTGAAGCAGAGGAAGCTCAGGGTGTTTCAGGGCCCTTGGCCTGCAGCCCCGGGAGCGACAGAGCTCTTGGCGGGAGGAGAGGCCACGTGTCCCTGGGAAGCACTTCCGGTGCAGTGAGCTCTCCCAGGAAAAGGGCCTGGGTCTCCAAGCTCCTGATGTCGTCAGCGTTTCTTTGCCCATTCTCAGGCAATGCTCGCTCGTGTACCTAATGTTCTGTTTTTCTTCTTGAAGAGGACACCCCTCACGTTACCAAAGCTTCGGCCCCACAAAACGGGTGTCTTCCCTTGTCTCTGATGGCACTCAGTCTCAAAATGGCCCTTCTCCAGAGGGACACCCAGGAGTCTCCCTCCTGGCCGGCTGCCATCAAATCTTCAGGAGCCTGACGGATACCTTGATCTTTCCTTGATGAACAGCCAGAGACCGGAGTCCGAGGAGCTCATGAGTGGGCTCCCTGGGGCTTCTTGAGGGGGCAGGGGAAGGCGAGGAAGGCCGATGCCCCGACGCTGTGTTGGGGGCCATCCTGGGGCCCCTGTCAGCCCCACAATCCTGTTACAAAGTAGATACATGCCACCACTGGGCAATCTCCCTAATGCTTCAGGTGGCGATCTCATGCACCAGTTTGGGGTGACCCTGGGGATAGCTGCTGACTCTGCCAGGCCAGGAAGACGGTGCAAGGCACAGGACCTGTCCCTGCCCTCAGGGCTGCAGGTGGCTCTTCTGCTGTGGCCAGTCAGAAGGCCAGGGGCCCATCGCTTCTCTAGCTGGGGTCGGGCTGATGCAGTCTGCCAGCCACACAGGTCCCCCGCGTGTCCAGGTGGTGAGCTCCACCCCGGGGACCCCATGGACCCACTCACTTGGCCAATGGTGGGAGTTCAAGGCTGATGGGGACTGAGAGAGACTGAGGGTGGTGGCCCCCTGGGAAAGACACCACAGAGAGGTGTCCACATTGGACACAGAGAATTTGGCTGGGTAACAAGAAGGATCCTCCTTCTTGCAGCCCTTGGTGTTTGTGCACTGGGAAGTAGTACTCTGAGAAGGCCTGTGGCAGACGGACACTGCTCTGGGCAAATTCAAGGCGGCAGGACTTACAATGGCTCTGAGGACCCTGAACACACTGCGGGCTCCCAGACATCACAGAGTGGGCAGCCATGAGGCCAGAAGACCTGAGGGAGGGAGTTCCAGCCCTTCCCCGTGGTGCCACTGCTGACTGGCCACCCTAGGTTGAAAGGTGTCCTGGTCCCTGGGTCAGCAGGGTGGAGAACACAGCCCTTGAGAAATAACCGAAACCCTTCAAGAAGGGAAAGGCAGTTTGGGGCTTCAAGGGTCTTGACCCATATTTCCTTTGCTGTTCAAGTGGCTTCGCAGCAATCAGGATGGAGGACTTTTAGGGGTCAGGAAGTGAGAGGACGTTTTCAAACACTGGCAGAATTTAGCGAGGGGCCCCGAGGGCTGGGCAACGTTAATGAGAAAGAAAGGAAAATACACACGCAGCCCTGACCCAGACCCTGACTCTTTACGTCAAAAGCAAAAAGTGATAATCAACACAATGAAACATGCCTGGGGGTGGAGTGGGGGGCCAGCTGGGCTTCGTCAGTTCGGTAATCCCGGTCACGACCTGTGGGCCCACAGAGCACAGGGGAGATGGCGTGCTGTTTACACAGGCCGGAGCCGCTCTTGGGGACCGGGGAAGTGGGCTTTTTCCCTGGCGAGTGGCTTGAATGTGGCTCTCCTCTGAGTCGGTGCAGCCCCACGCAGCTAAGTCTCGAGCGCAGCTCAGATCTGAAGGGCTGGGGTGCAGGGAGCTCACGGCGGGGCGCACCCCTCATTCCTGTGTGTGAGAGGCACGGCCCGGCGAGCTGACTTTCTGTCTTCCAGGACACCCTCGCATTCCGCGGCTTCCAAAGCGGCTTCACTTGAAACTGTGTTGGAAATATCTTGGCCTTGGAAGATTTTTCTCCAGTGAGGATTTCATTCAGTGGGGCTTGGGAGTGAAGGAAGGACAGGAATCGCCCAAGATCCAGGGAATTCAGCCCCCAACTCGTCATTTCTCTGCCCAAGGCCCGCCTGCCAGGCCACACTGTGAGGCGGCCCAGCACAGGCCCCACGGAGACCCGCCCCACTGCCCACCCGGGGCAGAGCCTGGGGGGAGGGGGTGTCCCCAGGAAGCCTCCTGCCGATTCCTCTGTCTCCGGCCACTGTGAGGAGAGGAACTCTGGGCAGGAAATACTACACACACATGGGAACAGGGGTCAGAGCCAGGGCTGGCTCGGCCAGCATCAAAGGAACATCCAATTTCCTGACCTGCAAGGTCGCGAGAAAGGAAAAGGGACCCAGACGGGCATGCTCCGGCCTGCTGTGAGGAGCCCCAGCTGGCGCGTCAGTCTCAAGAACATCAGGAGCTGAAAAAGCACCAGGCAAAGGGAATTTGTTTTCCAGGAAAGGTTGGGGAGAAAATAAAGTATGTCACTTGAAGGACAATTATATGGTCGCTCGACATGCCGTGTGGGGAGATGCGAAGGGCACAGCACGAAGTGGATGCCGGTGCCCGGGTTCAGGGCCAGGAGCTGGACAGGGGCCAGGAGGGACCGGCCAGCATGCACGCCCTCAGTTCGGCCCAGCTGCCCTCCCGGGTCCACTTGTCCACGAAGCACCAGGGATGCTGATCCGATTAACGTTCGAGAAGATAGCACTGTGTTCCGCCCAGAGTACCAGCTGGTCCCGGGCCACAGGTTTCATCGTGGTCAGAGGTGCTTGGAGTGGGAGGGGCCTCCCAGATAGCATCTGGCCCACCCACCTCCTCACCTGGCCCAGCACCCAGAACCCAGGGAGAGGAGGCCCCCAGCTGTGAGGGCCCTGGGCAGAGGACGGGCCAGGGCTCAGCTCCCCACGTCGGCCCAGCTGGGTGTTCTTGGGCAACTACTCAGCCTCTTTGAGCCCCCAAATCTGATCATTTCAGCTGGCTGTTATGAGAACCTAGTTAAACATGAAACATGACGTTCAGGGCACACAGTAGTTGCTCAGTAAATGCTAGCTTTCTTCTGTCTTACCCCAGGACAGCTAGTGAGCCCAAATGTGGCCTTATTTGTCTTGATCTCCTCTCTCTGCCGTTCCCAAAAATAGAAGCGAAAGAGGCCCAGCCCCTGCCCCTCCCCCAATGGGGCTTGAGAAAACCCCAGGAACTCAGTCCCTTTCTCAAGTTTTCTTTCCAATCCTCCTCCACCCTGGAGTCTTCTTGCAGTGCTGGGGCAGGAAGTGGGAGAAGCCAGGGTGCAGGGCCGGGCTGGCCCAGCTGCCCTTCCTGCCCTGCTCAGGAGGGGCTCAGGTGAAGGGGGCTCCGAGCTCGCCCGCTTCACTGACAACAAGACGGAAAAGCTGTTCTGGGTGCTGGGAGCTGAGAGCCCACAGAGGCCGGGGCATGCCCTTGGAACAGAGGGATTTATTTGCCTGACCTGCTCGTGTTCGGTGCCCTAGGTTGCCCTGGAGACCAACTTGGTCAGATAGATGGTGAGGCAGATTCTACATCAGCTCCCCTGAGGCCGGAGACCCCCACAAAGGGAGATCAGGGGACAAGCCTGACTCCCAGCCCAGTGCTCTTGGCTCTAGGTCACACCGTCTTCCAACAAGCTGCCATTTCTAAACTGCGCATGGCTGGGAAGGAGATAGGTAGCCCAGCATTTTCCAAAGACGTTGAGGTGGTCTTCATAGGTACAGGGACACAATTAAATAATAGCGAATCACTCAGTGAAAAAGGCAGGCCCTTTTGAATTCTTCAAGCCTCCCAGCCTCAAGAAGGCAGCCGCAGTGTGGAGCTACCCTCTTGCTAGTGTGTCCCTCGTTCTCGCTAACCTCCCTTCCAACAGGGAGAGGAGGCTTCGGGCTCCGAGCCTCGGGCGGGCATGAGAGTGCCTAGCTAGAATTCAGCATCAGTTCCTCCAGTCACCCTTGCGTGTGACAAGTCAGTGCTGGTTTTGCAGCTATGTTGCTGATACCCAGGTCCCTTTTCAAACTCACTGTCTTTTCACTTCAAAGATGGGTTGATCTGAAGACAACTGCTGCACGAATCATCGCAAGGGTGTGTGCAGTTGCAGCGAAGCCTTCACTGTGAAGGTGTCGAGAGTGACTGAAGGCCACAAGTCCTGTGAACGTCACTGTCGCTGTCACCGTCCCTGTGCGCAGAGGGGCAGGCTGGGGCTCCAAGGACGCGCAGCCGGGAAGTGGCGGAACTGGGCTGCCACGTGAAACCGAAGACAAGGAGTGAAGCTGCTGACTGTCCCAGAGGCCCGGGGATTGTCCCCCACTGAGAAGCTGGCCTGCCTGGGCTGTCTCAGACCCTGTGCCGCTTACCTGGGTGAGGGCAGGGACAGACCAGTGAAGCGACGTTGTGCACCACAGTCCAAAGAAAGAGGGACCTAGAATAATTATTATTTCCTTTCATTCAAACGCTTTACTGTTTAAAAGGCGGATGCTTTCCGGAGAGCCAAACAAGCACTAGGAGTAAATTTCTTTTGTGCGGGAACTCGGGCTGATGGGTAATTTCCCCGGAACAAGAACAGACTTCCCCGCCTCACCCGATCATTGTTACGGAAACAAAGAGGCGTGCCTCTGTGGAAGGCCCCGAGAGCAATGTCCTGCCCACGGACCTCCAGCGAGAAATGCTCTCCAGGGGCCGCCCGCCTGGGGCGCTGCCAGCACCCCACACAGAACA